>JAPYYW010000065.1:0-209214 GCA_030522545.1 Cremastinae sp. A BG-2022a | reverse complement strand
TATGACGCCTTGAAGATTTTTGAAAAAATGGAAAGGGGTATACCTTCAAAAATTCGCAAAATTTTTCGAATTTTTTTTTATCGATTTTAAGACCTTATTTGATCGGAAATTTCCCGTAGATAACGAAAATGCTACTTATTTGAGGCGCAATTCAAGAATTCATATTGAAAAATTGAAAAAACTGATCCGAAAGTCAGTTTTTTGGCTCATTCTGTATGAATTCTTGAATTTCGCCCTAAATAAGTAGCATTTTCGTTATCTACAGACAATTTCCTATCGAATAGGCTCTTAAAATCGAAAAAAAAAATTTCAAAAAATTTAGTGGGTCACACTGGGTCTTGTGGACCCATGAAAATTTCAATTGGCTATATTTTTACTTTTTCTTGGCCAAATCAACTTTATTAGGAGTGCTTCTTAAAGTTTTTTGCAAAACGAAGCGAATGGCGTTGGAATTATATTGATTCATCAATTTTTCAAAAAGTTATCACTCCTTGAAGATTTTTGAAAAAATGGAAATTGGCAAAAATTTTTGAATTTTTTTTTCTCGATTTTAAGAGCCTATTCGATCGGAAATTTCCTGTAGATAACGAAAAAACTACTTATTCGAGGCGGAATTCAATAATTCATATTGAAAAATTCAAAAAACGATCAAAAAATCGTTTTTTGGCTTCATTCGTTGACAAATTCACTGTCACTTGATGAAATCAACTTTGTTAAGAGCGATTTTTAAAGATTTTTGCAAAATAAAGAGAACGGCGCTAGAATTATGTTAATATATTTTAAAATTTATCACGTCTTGAAGATAGTCATTTGTCAAATATTTTCAAATATTCCGTTTCCGCTGCAATTGTGAAATAAAAAGTCTATACAAACATTGTTCTATTAAAATGCCATGCAATGTTTTATTATTTTATAGCTTATATATACAAGCTCTTAATATTTTATTTATACTGTCAGTTTCATGATCTATTTATTCTTTCTATAATCTATTTCATTCTAAGGCTGACAGTTCTACTTTATAAATAAGGGATTATAATTGTACATGCAGTAACTATTGCATAATTCTATTTGTATTTATTTTACATCCATTTTCCACTTTATAATCAGATTATCTATTTTTATATTTTTATTTTTAATTTAGTCTATTTTTTATTTTTACATGTCGAATTTGTTATTCCATTTCATTTATACTTATTCTTATTTAATATTTACAAATTATTTATTTCTCCACTAATTGTTTTTCGTCTGATTTCATTCTATATAGAATCTCGCAGTGCAGAATTGTTTATTTTCTCTTTTACAAAATTTCCATTTTACTTTCTCATCATTTCTTGATTTAATTAATATTATTAAGTTATTCAAAAGACTTTTAGTTATTTGTCAAAAATAATATACAGAGATATATTGGACTTCATTTATGAAGTACTCCTTTATATCCAAATATAATCTTCTCTCTCCTTATCAAACTAGCCCGGACCTACAGAACATTAATCGAGTTGGCGAGACGGACGTTTCGCGGTAAATATCACGTTGCTGCAATAAGCCATCGGGAGCGACTTTCTTCATAATTTTTCGGAAGAAAAGAACGATGAGCGAGAGACGAGTGATGAAAAAATGTTGGCCGGTATCCCGCGTTGAACGGAGTTTTCCGTCAGGCCGCGAGAGAGGGAGGACGAGGAGAAGGAGAGAGGAGTTACGTTCTCACCCTTTGTGCGCTCCCTCTGGACATATATTCTCGGAGTGCGTGGCTGAGTGGGTTCGTCCTCTCCCTCTATTTTTTTCCTCTCGCTCGACTCTCGTACCCCTCGGCTCGGGCAGCAGTTTTTTTCCCGGCGCGGTAGGCCACCCTCGAACATGTTGCATACACAGATAAACAGATCCCCGTGTGTGTACACACTCGGCGCGAAGTTGGAGCATCCCCTATATACCGGTAGCATGGACAAACGTGCTCGCGCACACGTTAATGCCTGAAAAATGTACGGCAATTTTTTATTTTTTTAATGCGCGCATTCGGCCTGTCTCGCTCGCTCTCGCGCGGATCCCAGCGCCTCTTTTTCTCTCCCGGTCAGCGTCTATGCGTGATGTAGCGTCCCGGGTTTCCGGAGAGTGCCCGGCATCGACGGAAAAACCATCCCTCGCGTATACTCTCTCTCTCATCCCCTTGGCTGTGCCGTCCGCGAGCTCGCGTCCCCCCGCCCGACGTAGCCAGCCACCCTTCCACCGGCCGTGTGTATGCCGAGCCGTTTTTTCGCTCTATCGATAATTTGTTTGGATAATTTCCAATGCCATTGATCTAGATATTCATCCTGGTATAGAGGATACACACAATGGCGCTCCTCCGCGTAACGTCGTCGTCGATCGAAGCGGGGCTCCGACACAAAGCCGATCGAGCTCGCGAGGCCGAAACGGAGAGCCCTCCTCCTCGTTCCTCGCACCCCCCGGGTGAACGAGCGAGAAAGAACAACGAGAGACGTCGCACCGACAGGAACGGAGAAACGATTTTGCGACTGGGATATGTGTGGAAGGAAGAGAGGGGAACTGCGAGGAAATCGCGATCGCGTGAGTTACTGACGTTTCGGTATTTATCTATATCTACGAGAGCCGATATATCCCACATGACAATGTTACACCATAGACACTCTCCTGCCTCATCCATCCATCGCGCTTTGTGTACGCGTTTGAGGCAAATGTGACGCTGACGCGGATATCTACGAGTTTCGTTTTGTTCTTTTTTGTTTTTTTTTTGTTTTTCTTTCTTTTTTTTTCTTGTCGAACGCGAATGAAGAACAAGCCAGTCTCGCAGTCCTGTGTATCTTCGAAGTCTATGGAAAATATGATAAAGACATCTTTTTTTTTGTACGCATTGAGACATAGTTGCTATTGCTATCGTCCGATAGTTTTTTTTTTATTTCGTTGAAATATTTTATAAATTTTCTTTGATTTGCATATCTGCGGTGCAAAATGCGTGTCTTGAATTTTCGGAGGCTTCACCATATGCGGAAACCCAGGTTTTAATTTATTAAAATGAATTTTCTGGATTGTCTTACAATAAAAGCTTATGTCAATATATAGTTGCATTTTTTTAAAAAACACGTATAACATCTCGTCCAGCAAACACAGCATTTATATAACGGATTCATCACAATTGATACATAACAAGCACAATTATTCCTTTTATGATATGATTAAAGTCATGAATTCCTAATTTCTTCATATCATAAATACCTTTGACATATTTGTTTCATATTTATGTAACGTTTACGATTTATTAATGATTAATTTACGTTATTAATTTTGTAAATTATTACATATTGTTATTATTAGTTATTAAAAGAAGAAAATAATGATCAAGTATGTAACAATGAAAAATCGACTTCGTTGATGGATGAACCCTATAACGAGTAAATAAATAAGAATAAAAAAATAAGTCCCAATCTTGTGAATTTTCAAAGTATCTGAAAGAACAATCAAGACTCAGGGGTATCTCTCGTCTGTGCATACGTAAAAGGTAAGAGCGATGCCGCGCTCTACAGGAAAGGGTGGATGTCTGTTCTTTGGTCCGCTATTCGCGTTCTCCGTTTAATCCCCTGTAGGGTCGCGCGCGGAGGGGCAACAGCGAGTTAAATCGCAGTCGGATGGTTTTCCTGGATGGGAAAGAGGCAACGAGAGCTGCGTACTCCGACGTCAGCCGCGACGCGAGAGAGTCAAGTTTTAATTAGCTTTTCCGAATTACCGATGTTGCCGCTTTGCCGACTGCTTCGCCGCTTTCGATCTTTCGCTCTCGCCCGGTCTCTTCAACCTCCGGACAAAGAGAAAAGCTTTGCCGAGAGACCGCCAAGAACCCTCGCGAAGCCCACACGCTCCTGTCTTCTTCGGTTATTCACATGCATAATTCCAACGCTCGCCGATGGGCCACGACCGCGTGTGCCCTTTGTCCCTTTTCTTACCCGAGTTCCGATAAACTTGAACAGTGGCCGAAAGCTTTTGATTACCGGGTAATCTTTGAAAAACTTGACTTTAGCTGTATATAGATGTGAAGATGTTAAATAATTATCATTCGTAATCAATTATTTTTATAATTATCAATTTTTTTTATCATTTAAAAAAATAAGGAAATCGTGTCGTCAAGGAAATCGAGATCAAGATGATAAAAAATAATAAATTAAAAAATGTTCAGTTCAATCTTAAGTGTTGAAGAATAAAGACATAATCTTTGTTTTGTTTTAAGTCTATACGTTCTTTAATTTCTATTTCTATATAGATATTTATATATCGGAATGATTTGTATCATTCGCGAAATTCTCAACATGCAATGAAATTCTATTAATTCTTTTTCCTCATATTTATATTCCTTATATTTTTTTCGTACCATATTTCTCATTAGACATGATGATTTTGTGTTTTCAGCTCTGGCAAGAAAAGTCATTAATTCCGATAATTGTAAATTGAAAAAAATGAGCTCCCTCGTCGCTCGGCCGGAGCTAATTAGACAGAGTTCAATGACCTCATTATTCGCGAGAAACGAAAGTACGGTAGGGGCCTCATAATGAAACCGATAATCTGCCCTCTCTTGATTACGAGTGGATGTATACGGCCGTATCGGAAAAAAGAAACGAAAATGAGAGTATATATTTATCGGCCGGTATTTCTTATCGTGGAATGTATCTCAAGGGGAGCCTAGCGCGTCCGGCCTCCTTGATGTTCTTTATTATGAGTTTCAATGGATAGCCGTCGTGCTCTCGTGTACGTTTATATAACGATCGCATCTTCGATCTTATCGCGAGCTGCGTACGCCGCTCGCGCGATCTTGACAGCGCGCGTCCGTGCGATCGACGTTGACGCGCGAATAAAGAAATTGTCAAAAGCAATGATTGACCATTTTCCTTTTTTTTTTCTTTTTTTTTTTTTGAAATTCGCAACGCAAAAGAGGATCGGCACAGAATATAAAATGAAAGGCTGACGATGAATCGCGAGTTACCGGACGTTCGCTCAAAACAGAGCGAGACGAGGCGCGAGTGAGCTTTTCAGGGATAACGAGAGGGAGAGAGAGAGAGAGGAGAGAATACGAGAGAGGAAGAAAGATTGGATGGAATCAGCAGTCTGCGAGTAACAATGGGGGGTTCAATTGAAAAAATAATTTAATGTGTCCTTTTAATTAAACAGAGAAGGATAGGTGGGAGCGAGAGGGACGTAGGTGGAGGGCAGGGGGCTGTATAGGTTGAAGAGTGAGTGAGAGAGGGTTGCTCGGGAATAAGGGGCAGTCTTTTGGGGAGGAGAGAGAGAGAACGAGAGAGAGAGAGCGGGAGGTTGGAGGCGAGGCTCGGATGGACGCGGAAATTTAAAACCTGATCAATTGATAGGACGGAATGAAAAAAAGTAGGGTTGAGGGGTTGCACGTAGGGGGGTATACGGGGAGTGAGAGGCAAACGAATGGGGGCGCGAGAGGGAGTTGTCGGGGTGGTGGTGGGTGAACGAAACGAAGACGCATATATAGCGATCGCGCGTTCAGGCTCCCGAGAGCGTACTGCACCGAGCGCACATTGCTGGGGACGATTTGCGGGGGTGTAAGGGGCGCAGAGCCGGGGGTAGATGGGATTGCCAAGCATTATTCTGAAACGCGAATTTGTTCATTTGTTTCTTCCCTCTGTATGCGCCGCGGCGTGTGTGCATCCTTTTATCGACTAAAATCCAGGCTTCCAATTACCGTACAAATGATTTTTTTTTCTGTTGTTTCCTCTGTCCCCGTCTCTCTCTCTCTCTCTCTCTCTCCATCTCCGCCGATCGTCCCTCCATCCCTGTCGCTCCTCTCTTCTCCTTTTTGATTTTCGTGCGCGAACGCGAGCGACCGGACGGCTATGCACCCGCGCCTCGCACACGCAACTCAAAAGGAATTTAAAACCACCGACGAAAAATACCGTCCACCCTGGCGAAAAAAATACGTCGGCCAGAACAAGCTCTCTCGATGGCCACGCACTCGCGCCCAACTCTCGTGTTACCCGCGTCGATGCTTTTTCAAAATATACTCCCTGCGAGTGTCCGCACCCCTGATCCCTCCGCCATAGCTTGGAAGATTTCGAGAGCCCGAGAGGCCGACAGCACTTTTTGAGGAGAACGCGACTCGACTCGAAAGGCGCGCACACAACGTGTCACTATATGTTTGTTCCTCTTTCAAACGTATATAACGTGCGCTCTTGCCAAATCTATCGGATGACATCGTACGCGACACGTTCACGCCCCGTTTTTTCTTTATTTTCTTCCATTCTCCTTTCCAATCGTTTCAAAAATATATTTTGAAACCTTTTACCCACGAAGTAGATGTTTTTTTTTTTGAAAATATTTACAATAACGGTAATAAGTTAACCAATTTTATATTATTACACCGAGAACAGATTTAGTTGAAAATATTTCATCGAAACAACACTTTTGTTTATTTGAAATAATTAAACTTCAGTTAAATCAACCAAAAATTTAGTTCAATTTGCAAAATAATATCGTTGAACGTATTGAAACAAATATATTGTTGAATCAACGAAATTTCGTTTTCAGTGATACCATGAAACGATGATATAATTATAAATAATATATAATAAAGTAATAATAAACGGACAATAATAAATAATACAATGAAACAATAAAATTGGACAATAATTCGAACGATCCTCCATGTAGACCTTTTTATAAGCACGCGTATATACATATGGCGAAAGGGAAAAAGTTACAGGTCATTGGCCTGAATTTTACGAGTGTAATTGGAGTAACATGCCAGAATAGAATTTTACATGACTTCTACATCACGTTACTGGCATATCGGGCGAGCAATGATGGGAATTTGGTAAAACTGATCATTGCGAAACTCTGAATGAAAAATCTGTACACGTGCGGTCATTGAAAGTGTATATATCTGTTTGCGGTTCGTTTTCCCCGATGTTTGCCTGGAGGTGCTAAATATACGTGTATAAAAGCCCCTCAGTTCCATGTGTACCGTTCAATAAAGTCATCGAGAAAGTGATGCTGGCTATTCATCGGGTTTCGAGTTATTTTATGAATGTGCCGACAATTTTCCCTCCAAAAATCAACGTTTTTTCACGGTTTCAAAAGACTCAATGATCGTTGTGACGACTTTTTCATGCAGTAGTTTATTTAGTCGATAATATTGACGAACTTGATTCTATCACAAAATGATAAAATGAAAAATAAAATAAACGAAAATTGCACAGTGGCATTTTCATTTCAATTTCTAATTATAAAATATATTATATTTTTTTTGTATTTGACAAGTGAATGACCGATGGATATTATATATTCGCGAACGAGAATTCATACATGACTACGAGCGAATGGAGCGGAGTGGAGGAAACGACACACGGTTTAGGAGATTCGAATTTAGGGACGCGAACGATTACAGTCACTAACGCGGACTCGAGCGTGTGTGCAAATCCGTCTTTGTGCGAGCGAAGCAATATGAAACTTCTAGATCTAATATGACTTGAGGTGGCGACGAAGCATAACATCGAGCATCTGGCCATCTCTCGCAGGGTACACTCGCTCCCAATCTTCTCCCCGTTTCATGGATCTGACGGTCATCTTGGATATTGAGACGAATTTTGTCCTAGCGGAAGATATGAGATTCGGATTGTCCGAGTTACGAGCTCCCCGACATTCTTCCGTTTTCCTAAATCTTTCGAACCTTCATGAATTTTATCTCGTTTTGTAACCAATTTTCAATACCAATACCAACGAAATCATTTCAGTGATCATTCTTTGAGTCGTTTCGAGGTAAAATTAATAATAATGCATTGTCAGAATTTCTTAAGGGTGTTGAGTTCTTAGAGTAAAAAATCAGAAGTTTGACAACATTTTTTCTCCCATACGAAATCGTTTGAGCATGAAAATTTAGAAAAATTGTTGCAAATGAACTGAAGATAAAAATATTTAAGATTCAAGCTGATCCAATGGCAAGTTAACTCTCGATGTGATTGCACGGAAAAAATGATGAAAATTTTTTGAAAAATTAGATGAAGCTTCTTTAACGCCATACAAAGATCAGTGCAAAATTTCACTTACATTAGGAAGCTCGTTACTCAGATATTTATTGTACAAAATTGAAACAAACACACACCGGTATTATTATTTTACACTATTTCCTTTTACCACTCACACAATTTGATTAACACCGTGAAATTTTTTACAGTATTGTAAAATATATTGCTTATTACGAGTACTTTATATTTTTTCTTAGAGTGCGCGTTTATACATTTTTTACGTAATTCCAACAGACGTAGGAAATATCGAAAATCGAGTTTTTGCATATCCTGATCCTGGATTGCAACGCACGGGGTCGAGTAACGGTATGAGAGGGAAGGCTCGTATAAATAGAGTCCAGGTTGACGAGAGACAGGAGGGAAGAACGCGCTGGGCGAGCGAGAGCCCAAGTGAGCGAGCTGATTGCCGGGTACCGTGTCAATTGGAAAGGTAATCAACTAAGTAACGTTAACTAGGCGTACTTTTGCTCGTTACTCGACACCGGGAAAACTGAAACTGACGTTCAGCTCCGCGTTCATAAAAAGGCCGCGGGATGGGAGAAATAAAAAGAAAGGGAGAGCGAGCGAGATCGAGTGAGAAATTGTCACAGAACGAAGTGTTTGGCTTCCGAGCGAGTTTGACAACAACGTTAATTTTTACTAATAGTTTCTGCACGCATGCATATAGGCGTATGAAACGATTGTATCCGTCTCGCACCTCTCGCTGGTATCGCTACGAACAATTTTGCATGGAACTGGCGACAGCGCGACGAAGGCGAAAAAATATTCAAAAAAGACCTTCGAAACTGCTATTTTTATCCGATCCTTTTTTTTCCGCGTCCTTACAGCAGACCGTGAATATCGCTGCTTTTGCGTGCAAATCAACGAAAAAATTGACGGCTGCCTTTTTTACGCGAATTCATTTTAGATCGCACGTTCATTTAGCGTGAAAATGCAGTCGCGCTTATTTCATCCACCGTTCGAAAATTATACATATACAAGTTCACGTACATTTGCGTACGAATATGCACGGATCGCAAAAAAATGTGTACAGAGATGGAATTGTGTGCGTGCATAAATACACGTCGGAGAAAAAATCCAATCGATAATTCATTTGTTGCGTCAATTAAAAATGTAATTTGAAAATATATTAAAGGGGTTGGACACGCTCTTGTCGATGCCTCGATGAGTCGGATGGAGAGAGAGAGAGAGAAAGGAAGAAGCGGAGCGAGAGAGAGAGAGAGAGAGAGAGAGAGAGAGAGGGAGAGAGAGATGAAAAAGGGAGGCAACGTAACATCGACGGGTAGAAAAGGGTAAAAGCAGAGGCAGCCGGGAATGCAAATGAATTATTAAAAAATTTAATCAATCGAATCGCTAGTGCCCTTACTCCGCCGTTCTGTTCAAAGTAATGATTATTCATGCTGGAATGGCTTCGCGCGAGAGAATATTTATAATTTGTTTATTTAAATTGCTACGACGACGACAACGACGACGACGACAGGGACTTTTCTGCCTCTCCGTGCCGTTTTCTCTTTTTATTCGTTCCCTTCCACCCTCGATGCGCTTACTCCTCGTGGTTTCGCCAAATTGTGTTTGAACGTTTACTTTTTCCCATCGAACAGTCTTGGAGAGAATGAAATAAATTATGTGACAAATAAAGGAATACACGATGGCAATGCTCAATGCGGAGACAATCGAGACAAAAAAAGGGAAGAATGGACACGCTTTTCCCCCGATGCATTCGAATTTTTTATTTCCCGAGCGAGAAAACTCTAATGGACGACGAAAATCGTACAATTGATTGAACGTAAAACAAACATCAATAATCATGTTCTATCTATCTGAAACGTGAATATGAAATTCGAATGCTAATATTATTTCGCATCTGGAGAAAGTCTAGCCTCATTTTTCAGTTTTGACGAAAATATTTCTTTTTATTTCTGATTTTTCAAGTATGCAAGACCCTCTCGAACGATCAAATTGAATATAGAAATTCGCAGAAATTCATCTTTTCCAGGTTTCGTGTATCCAAAGCAACGAGATTTATATCCCGTTGCGCGGAAAATTTCCCGATGGACCATGCGCTCCCGCATTCAAGTGTGTGTGTGAATACTATTCTAATGTAATATCGATCAATCGCCTCATTTAAATGTTGACCGTACTGGGCAAATGTGAAATTCAAAACATCCCCGCGTAGATATTTTTATACGGATCGTCTCGGTTCCTCCTCTCCCTTCTTTTTTTTTCTCACGGACACCGCACGGAGTATCTTGCATGTTGGAATACATATCTTGGAGCTTGAAGCGGGCATAACCTAATGTTATTCATGGAGGAATAAATGCATGTACATATACATATATAAAAAAATATACATATATAAAAAAAATTTCTCTTCTCGCCCCTCCGTTCGTCTTTCACCCTCAAGGTTCACCCTTTACATACGAATCTTTGGAACCCTTAGATTTTTATCTCTGCCCTATCTCTTGCCCTCCACTATTTTTACAGACCATTTTTATACCCTCGGAAAAAAAAATTTAATTCGTCCGCGAACTCTGTCTTTTTGGAATGTTCGTTTTCTTATACCGAGATAAAACAAAATTGAAAGTGCCATACTCTGAGAATGAGAATACGTGATGCGGAAATAAATAAAGTTAAGAGAATGGTGCGGAGTGTGGAGCGGAGCAGCTACACGTTGATGGCCGTTATACCGAAACATTTGACGTTTCTCGTAATGGCGCCCGACGTCAGGGAGAGTCACGCCGAGAATTCACTCAAAGGACACTTGTATCATTAACCCGGTCCCGTGAATTCTCTCGGAAATTGCAAACTCGTAAAATGCTCGGTTTCACGATTCAACCAAGAACAGATTGTCTCCCGGAACGATCCGGTGAAAAAAAATTCTGCGAAGACCATCACGAACGAGTATACATTCGCGAGACACAAAATATTGTTGTTACAATCCTTACAATCATTTTTTTGCTCTCACCGTTCGAATTTCAGCCACCAGGGTGAGAAAGAAAATGTAAATAGCAATCAACCGCTCTGTTATTACGATTATGAAATTTTCAAACACAGTGGAATGTGGGATGTATTTGTGGGAGATCCCTGCTAGCCGGTTATTATTTGTTTATGAAAACGAAAATAAAAAGGAAGAAAGAAGAATTTTCGGAGTTTCGATGTGAACGATTTGTTTTTGTTTTTTTTTTTCAAATAGAAGCCTTTGGATGATTCACGTTCGGAATCCCTGGTTCATTGTCGACCTATCGTTCTATATACACATATATATATATATACACAAGGGCGAAATTTGCGTATATATAGGCAAAAATTTAGACGTATAGACGGGGTACACTGATGAAGAGCGTTGCTCCAGCGGATATGTGCATATTGCGAGGAGAGGGTAAAGGTAGGGGTTTTTAAAAATTCGTGATTTTTAAATTTGCGTTGGCAAACAGCCCTCGTTTCTCGGCACGGCCGAGCTTCGATTCATCTCCACCCCTCGGCCTCTCTTTTTCTTCCCCATCCCCGGCGGAGCCTCTTTCCCTCTCTGTCTATCTTTTTATCTGTTTCACTCGTTTGCTGCGTTGGTGCATAGAGCGCGCATATACGAACGTCCGCAACTCTCGCCGATCGCCGGGCTCTTTTAGCTCTCTCTCCCTCGCTCCTCGCTCCACACACTGCTCATCGATATACATATATCCCGATGGCGCCCAATGAATGACAAAATATAAGCTCCGAGCTTGGATTCAATCAGAAATGGCGACGCCCCGCTCTCTCTCTTTCTCGCGCAATTTTTTTCTCCCGTGTGCTGTTTGCGTCTCCCTCCGCCGCGCTGCACTCTTGCATCGCCCCCGCGTCGCGCTTCAGCCTTCGACGCCGCCATTCCAGTTTTTTTTCCTTCCTTTTTTTTTAAAAAACTGTTCGCGAACCATCGACTATGCCCACGAGTCCCTCCGCGCGCGCCCTACAGCATCATCGATGCTTCGTGCTCTCTCGAAATAAATATATACATCTATATACATGAATGGAAAAAAATTCGGCGCGTTGATAAATAACCATAAGTTTTTCGGATCCGTGATTTTCATTTTTTACGAACTTTTTTCTTCCTGTCCGGCACGATGAAACTTCTGTCCTCTTTGTTTTCTATACCGGTATCCTTTTTTTTCTCATTGAATGGCCGAACTTTGCTGGAGGAAATATTTTTTCGAAGTACTCGAAAAATCGTTACATTTCGAATAAAAAATGCCTGCTTTCGATTTGACATTTTTCACCCACGCACGCTTCACTTTTCGCTTTCTTATTGTCCAGGCGCTCGTGAGCATCGGGATGACACACGTGTACGTCAGGACGGGAGAGGCTGAATCTTGGCGTCTCCACGAGCGTGAGCGCCAGTGTAATATAATCTTAACCGCGATTTGTGATCTCCACATATCTCGAGTGATTACACCTATTTTGTGCCACTTGTACTTATTAGAGATGATACGCTTGCAAAGCGACCATTATGAGTGCCATCTGAATCTCGGACTCTTGAATGCCCTCCATTTACCATTAAGCACATTACTATTATCCTATCACCGGGGCACCGGGCAAGCAAGCTCGCTTGTACGCGAGAGCAAAGAAGAATGAGGGAGCAAGAGAGAGAACGTGTCACTTCTTTGCACGTGATGCACGAACCCATTTGTCCAAAGTGGCCGTTCATGACTAAATTATGCCGGTTTTATAGTGAGATCGCAAGTGCATTATAAGACCCACCAGCGACAAGAATCCCGATGACCGAAGCCTCGAGAGAATATAAGACATTTTTCACCGGTTCAAAAATATCAGCGAAGCAACTCGCTTATTGCCGGCTCGACGATGAATAATAGGTAAAAAATAAAAATACTTTACTCGCGAATGAAAGCGGAAATATACGAGCCACCGTGCAAAATTGTCGGAAAAAGAACAAAAAATAGTATAATTTTCGGGGCAGCTGAGCTCGTTATCTCTCACGTCAGATATCACGTACGATTATGGAAAATGTACGAGTACCGTGCTCTTCGTACCGAAACATTTTTATTCCCTGTAACAATTTTTAGTTTCCTCGTGTGTACCGATACCGCGGGGCGGTACATTGTTCAAAAAAAAGAAGAAGAAGAGAGAAGTGAAAAGAAAAAAAGGGAAGAAAACGAGAAAAAATATTCCCTAACACCAAAGGTTTATCGCGCAGCTTGACGACTCAATTCTACCGTCACATTTTATACACCGGTCATTTTTTTATCTCCTTTTTTTCGTAATAATAAAAAAAAATAATAAAAATAAATCCGGCAGGCGCGTACGCAACGGGACGGGCATTTGGAAGTGTCGGGGCTATAATATACACGTACTTTTTGTAATGGGCTGACGCGGAGGGTGCCGGAGGGAGGAAAAAGGGGGTGTTAGACGAGTGAGAAGTTTTTATGCACATTTATAGAAAGTCCGTACTTGTGTTCGGCTGTAGACCGAAGATAACCAGCGGCCACCGCGCTTTCTCTCCACCAATGCACGACTCGTTCCAAATTTACGTTTCGCAACCCCGCGCGCGTGTTGCTCAGTCCCCTCGTCCCCCCTCCCTTCCTTTATTCCTCCCGCACTCCATCCGTGACCGCAGAACGCTTGCCGCGAATATAGCGGTCACCGAGCGGCTTTTAATAATATTTCTGATTTTTTTTTCTCCGCTCTTTTTTTCGAAACTCTCGACGCAAGCAGCTCATATAGGCGATTCTCCGTGATATATTTCTACCGAGTCGGTCTCTCTCTCTATATCTGTACACCTATCTCTCTCTCTTTCTCTCCTTTTTTTCGGGGACTGGTTAATCTCGACGTATTGCGCTCTTTTGAAAGCTTTTTCTGCAACATAAATAAACGAGGCACGGGCTCGCGCCTGAGTGTCCCGGTGACGAGAACGGTTGACGCACGGTTGAGCGAGATGAATTCGAGAATGTTTCATATATTTTTCAAATGCTCACTCGCTACGTGCTCCGCTTGCCAGAGAGAACAAAATATATACGGATTACCCCCGCTTCCTTTCAAAGTCCTTTTTTTCCAACGATGCTAAACGTGAGTTTTAGTTTTGACACCGAAGCTGCGCGCGTATATATTGTGCGGCGAATAAATTTTCGCCGTCGAAGAAAAAGTTTCCTGAATGGGCCTTCAATCACATATGAGGCATGTACTCGGGCAGTCTAAAGAAAAGAAGACGGAGAGAGAGATAGAGAGAGAGAGAGAGGAAAAAAAACATTTTTTTTCATAGGAAAAGTGAGTAGCTCGGTTCCTATTTTAATTCTTAATGAAAATGAGAGTCTGGCGAGCTCGTTTCGCCTTTCACGCTGCGAGACGATGATTCGCGAGTTTGCACAGGGAAGAAACACCGCTGGCTCTCGGCTGGTCTACTCTCCGGTCTGCACGACAGTGAAGGGTCAAAAAAGAGAGGAAACGCGAATAGAGAGAGAGAGAGAGAAGAGTACTCGCGCCGGCAATGATGATGGGGGGAGGTTCTGGGAGACACGAGAAACAATGAAGGCAAAAGAGGGCCGTTGCAGCGCCTTCGGCGACGTGTGCCCCACGGACGTGTACTTGACAATAACTCCTCGTACTTTTAAAATTGTCATGCCGTTCTTTGCTTTTTATTAGAACACGTACACGCCTCTGTTCGACATGCGAGGGAAGGAGGGAGAGGAAAAGGGTGAACGAAGAAAAGAGAGAGAAGGCCTTATTTAATTAAAAATGAATCGTGCCTGAGCGAAAAATTTGACAATTCGAGACACACGCGACGCGAGTGACAATTGCACTAGTTATTTTATACGTAAATATTATTTTTAGTAATAAAGAAAAATGCATTTTGGACAGAATTTAAATAAAATATATGTTTAATTCGATAATAGTTGATGTAATGTCATTTTTTAATAGTAAGATCTACCGTGCTTTTCTCTCAGAGTGCGAAAATGTACATACCCCCCGTTCGCCCCGAAAAATATAATATCTCGGGCGAAATATAATCGGTGAACCAATTGAATATTTATCGAGAAACGATTAAATGATTTTCGTTTGGACGTCGGGAGTCATCGTGACTATTTGCGCGCGATCGGTGTATCGCGAGGGAATAATCATTGAAGAAAATATTTGCAGCGCGGTGGTGCTGCGGGCGATTCGATCATTTTCCCTGCCCACCGCCGGTAGTACGCCCGAGCCGTGCCTCCCGCTCCCCGGCCACCTTTTTCCACCGATACACAACACCGGGATGCTCAACACATTTGGAAAAGTGCATGAACGTGACAACGATGAATGCACCGACACACCCAGCCAGAAGAGCTTGAATCATTCGGCGCGGTATTCCCATTCATGAAACACTTTAACCGACCGACTGGGGAACACGCGTTTTCATCCTATAAACGCGCCACGCCGTATACCGTATCGATGAGTATACGCGAACGCTCGGTGGCAAACACGATGACTTTTCCATTAAACATCAGGGGATTTGACGTCATCCCCTTTAAATCAAGCATCGAGCTCGCATCGTTTTGTTTATATTCCGCCTGTATGTATATATATTTACCACAATACCGTATATATAGTACGAAATACACACGTGGTGGACTTTATAGTGTACCGTTTAATTGGTCCTGATTGAGCGACTGGTTTGTACACTCAGTTCGTGCCATATCTTTCTCACTCTATATCTTTACTTAGGCGAACGAATTTCGTGAATCGCTTGAAATAATACTGAGAGCCAACGTTTCAACGTTTCTTTACTGTAGAATCGAGAAACGTCGAAATTTCAGCGGATGTACAGAAAAGTTACGTGTGTGTACCTAGTAAGTATATGGAAGCCTTTTTATCTTGCTGAAGAGCTCTTCGAAACCTTACCGCGGGCTACGTATACTTTCTCGTCGTCTTCGTACGCGCTTCTCTTTCTCGTTTTTCCGTCACTTTCCTTCCGGCCTATCTCAACTATTCTACGGTTTCTTTCTCGTTAATTTAAATAAATATATTACGATTATTTTAATGTCACTGTTTATTGGATCTTTTTATATTTTTGATTTTTAGATGATAAATTTTCTATTTCAATTCTGATATATATTCAATTATTATTATTTATTGGATTATTTGCTCACGGTTTTTCCATGGAATATAAAATTACTCATTCACTCGTTTATCTCTGATTAACATTTTTTAATTTGGTCAGTGTCGAATATTTCCTCAAAAAAATTGCCAACACCCTATCAGTTTACCAAATGAGCTAAATTCGAGACTCTCTTTTTCTCTCTCTCTCTCTCCTCTTTTTTTCCTCGTTCTTATCCATTGCACCCTCCATTTAATATAATCTTGTTTTTTTTACCCTTATCTTCTCTCTTTCGAGCCAAAAAGCGATACACGCTGAGGACGGAGGATAAAAATTCCTTTTGAGAAAAATTCTCGTGTACACGAGAGCGTGGTTTCTTCTCAGAACGCTGTCGTATAATGTATTATATAAAAAAATTAAAATACACGTATACAGGAGTATACTCGTGTTCTTCCGTCATTCCCCGGTACGGTCACCCCTTAGCTCCCTCGCACTCTCGCTGGTTTTTATAACAATGAGACGAGAGGGGCTCACGTGTGCGAGAAATCAAGTGTTCTCACACAGAGAGAAGGAGAGAGCGAGTCGGAGAGAAGAGAGAAAAGAGAAAAGACAGAGGGTGAGCGAACGGCGAGCGCAGGGTTGGCTCGCGTTCGGCCCACTAGAGAAGGGCGCATGCATAATACAATGACCCTGCTAAGTACTATTTTAAAACAATGCTGAAATTGCTTTAGGGGATAAAAATGAACGAGGTAGGCTAGGTGTATTTTTGTCCTCCACTTCTCTTTGACGTCATGTACGTAAGTATATATGCTTCACGAATATATATGACGATCCATGCGCCTTATGTACGAATATAAAAATGTATTGAGAAGCTCCGAGGCAGAAGGACGTAACTTGGAAAGATTCAAGGCTGGAGAACGATCCTGGCCGCGTCTTTCTTCAAAAAATGGACAGTGCTCGTCCATATATGTATATATATATATATATTTTTTTTTCATGAAAAAAAGGGAAGAGGATCTCGCCAGCAGGGGTTGACTGTGTACCCCTTTCCTGCTCCTCCGTCTCGCCTTATTCCAATGAGCTGGCCAACGATTCAGCGGGACTTCTCTTCCAGTTCTCCGGCGCATGTACTCCCGAAACACCCTCGTTACGAAGCTTAAAGGCTTTGAGTTCCAACCTCGATGCACAATAAGGCGAATGACTTCTCTCTCCGCACTCGTACTTTTTTATTTCTCCCTCCCTCTCTTTTTTCCTTCAAACTTTTCTTTCGAGCTCCGTCTCATCCGCGCTCGCTTATTTCTTTGCATCCGGGCTCTGATTTTTTCGCTCCAAACATATTTCCGGCTTTTCCTCACTCGTCGTCGTTTCTCGTCTCAGCAGGCCGGGCATGCTTTCGATTCGTGTATGTGCTCTGTGCACTCGGAGCTCGTATCTTGTGCCCTCTTGTGCTGCAGACGTCTCTTATAATATGCTTTTTCCTTCAAGGCATGCGCAAATCTTCGACACACACACTCCTCATTCGCTTATTCCCTTGGGCCGAAAACCGTGTACGAGAGACGGCGAGAAAAAATATAATGATTCAACATCGTTCTCTCCATTGTTCATTTTTTCTTTTCTTATTCTTGTTTCTTTCGATTTATCATCGCATACGCATAGCTCTTCTATTTATTCAAAGTGTGTGAGAAAAATGTAGTGACGTAATATTTCAACATCGTTAAACTGATGAAATCAAGTCTAGAGAATTCAGGACATGACACAGTAAAGGAGACAAATAACAAAGGAATAAGTGAACCGATATAAGAACAGATTGCCCAAATTGCTGAATCGATGCTCTCAATTTCCAAGTTGAGATTTATTTATATATACTGCAAAAACCTTCTTTCAGCATGTAGAAGTTTCAATTTTTTTCAAAAAGAAAATCTATACAAAAGGTCTCTCATTTATTATAAACGAGCAGCAACGCAGCCGCTTTTTGCTTTTCAACATGTTTGAATTGACATTTTACAATTCTTCTAGGCGCATACTTCGTACAACTTCGCATAATGCGCTCTATTGCGATAAATGGATTATGAGCTTCATATCTTTTTTAAAGTAGAATATTTGAATGCAAAATTCCCTGTAGATAATAAAAATATTACTTATTGAAAAATTAATATTGAAAAATTAACAAAATTGATCCGAAAATCAGTTTTTTGGCTCATTCAATGTGAATTCTTGAATTTCACACTGAATAATTATCATTTTTGTTATCTACGGAAAATTTCCAGTCGAATAGGCTCTTAAAATCGAAATAAAAACATTTCAAAAAATTTGGTGAGTCACACTGGGTCTCGTGGATCCATGAAAATTTTAATTTGCTGTGTCTTACCTTTCTCTTGACGAAATCAGCTTAAGGATGATTCTTTCAGAGACGATGCGAATGTACCTAATTTTCTCCTCAATATGTTCCGTGGGCGTTGCACTTTCTTCACCACTAATATATTTATCACACCATACAAAACTCAATATTTTTCGATTTTTTTTCACTTCAAGAACTACCTTGTAAGACCCAAGACGTCTTACCCCGACACTTTATAACAACATACTAATTTTAAATTGAGTTGAAAATGCGAATAATCAAGGCCGTGTTCAGTTTTTCACTCGATCGCAAATTAGAAACACTAAGTTATTCACTTTTCGTATGATTTAATATTACACTGGAATTAACACTCGATTGAACTTGTCGAATTTCAACGAAATGTTTTTCGGTAACGAATTATATGGGAAGACCCGACACGTCTTACCCCGACACTTGACACCGGCTTACTGATTTCAAATTGTGTTATAAAACCGAACATTTAAGACCGTAATCGGTTTTTCCCTCGACCTCGACCGATCACCATGTAAACAATAATGCCAGAGGGATTAACGAAAATTAAAAAATTTTTTTTTCTTCGTTACGCTCGACGAATTTTCTCTCTTTTTTTTAAATTTACGATCCCCGAACTATTCAGGTATATTTATCCAGGTATATTTTATATAAATGTTAGAAAATTGTATTGCAAGTTTTTTTCACATTATAAAACATACAAGTTAAATTTCCACATATCATTTTTGTTATCTATGAAAAATTTCCGATCGAATAGGCTCTTAAAATCGAAATAAAAAAATTTCCAAAAATTTGGTGGGTCGCACTGGATTCTATATGAATTCTTGGATTTCGCCCCGAATAATTATCATTTTCGTTATTTACTAAGTTCGTAAATTATTTTTTGTTTTTCTCTCTCTCTGAATGCAGAGATTTATTCTGATATGGGGTAATTTACTATCTAGACTTATTCTTTTAAAAAAAATTTTTGTACACTAATTTTTTTCATAATACATGTACCGTTGAAGTTGAGTAGCAAGTATTCTGGCAATGTTTTTAAAATTTATATTTTTATGTATCAGCTCCTTAAAATAATAATGCTTTTCCTCAAAACTGATTGACCAAAGATGCCTTCGAGGACTTAATGATATTCGGCTTATGGGTCATAAAACGATATTTTGGTATGCCAAGCTTTAGTTCAGGTATACCTGATACTAAATTTTTCGCGTTAATTCTCATTCATTTATTGCCACTTAATAGAGTGGTCTGCCAGAAACGAAAACAAAGTTTTATTGCTCACCAGGTATGGACGAAGCTCGATACTTTTCTGAGATATGAAAATAATTTTTCAATAACTAGTGCTTATTTTGTCGCTGGTGTAATAATCAGTATCCCTTGAAAAATTTTCATTGCTCAGGAAAGTATCGAGCTCTGCCTATTCCTGTTGCTGAAAACATCGATTTTTAACCTCGTGAAATCAGCAAAGGTAACACCGTTCAACATCTTTTACCAAACACACACCGATATTATTATTTTACACTATTTCCTTTTATCACTCACACAATTTGGTTAACACTGCGAAATTTGTTACTCTGCAATTAAAATCTTACATGATCAAAATTCTAATCTGCACGATCAAAATTGTAAAAATGTATAGATTTCTCTTTAATATACAGCGATGTAAATTTTTAATGATAATAAACAAGTTTATTTTTCAACATACGTACCAATGAGTAATACGCACAATAATTTTTCGTCGATAAACGTGTCAGCGCGCGAATGATTTTCAAATTAGTGCTCCCCGCGCAATATCGCCCTTGGGAAGTGATAAAAGTAGGAGGACCACTCTGAAGCGTCATCTGTCAGGATTGTTAAGTGTCGAGGAAAAGTGAGGGTGGGGAGAGGAATTTGTTCCCGAGCGAGTAGCTACTTATAGCTCGATCAGCGTGGAGCGAAAAGCCGGAGGGAGGAAAGGAGTTGGTTTTATCCGTGATAACAGACGGGTAGGTTGTAAGGTTTCAGCAGCAGCAGCCTTGCGCGTTCTCGTCCAAAGTCCGTACCTCGTCAGCCTTCGTAGTCACGTAATTAGGTGATTAAAATTAGATCTCGCATCGGCCAGGAACTCAATTAGCAATTAAACGTAACATTTTCTCTAATTACGATACGCATATAACCCCCTCGCGCTAATTACAGCGAGGTGGCTGGAGAGCTTGCTTTTCTCGCGCCCCCTGCGACCGATTCCTCTCCATTCATTTTCACTCCCTCTCTCCTCGAACGCAGTCCAAAACTCTCGAAGCTTTGCCTTTTCTCATCTTCAGTACCTTTCCCCGCAACCCCCTCTCTTCTCTCTCTCTCTCTCTCTCTCTCTCTTTCGCTACATTTTCGCACGCGGCCCCTCTCATTTTCACTCTCCCTCTTTTTCGGCGCTATATTCGAGCTCGGTCCAGTTGAAAACGAAGAAAAAGAGTACGCCCGGATCCCGCTCATCGCCTCTCTGCATAACAGGGTTTTGTCGCGAAATGGAAAAAAGGAGGGAAAAAAATAAATATCTACTCGAATTGCGCAACGCCCACGATCGTCAAACTTGTATCGAAGATATGTACGTGCACGCCCGCGCTTCTGTACGCCTATCGTTCATCGAATTACGTGCGAGGAGAAAAACGCGTTTCGAGCAAGTCCCCGGACACACCGGGCACGAGTTTTCCCGTTCAACGTTCCGCCAAACTATCCGTTTCGGCGATAGAGAAAACCCGGGTCGGGGACTCCGGGGGGAAGAATCGATAGATTTGGAACTAAAATTCTGTTAGGTCACTCGCGTTCCCGATACAGGCAAGAATAGTCAAAGCACTTTAATGAAAAAAAATTAAAGTTCTTGAATATATGGAAAAAGAAAAGAAAATTAATTTTATACAAAATCATTACTATATTTTATCGTATTGTGTGGTAAGCCGTACAAAAAATTTAAAGATTTTTTTAATTATAAAATAGATTGTGATTATTTTTATAAAATTCCTGTAGAAATGTTTCGTATTTAACGAAAATGCTAATTATTCGGGGCGCAATCTAAGAATTCATATTGAACAGGTCAAAAAATCGATTTTTGGATAAATTATTTAAAGCTTTAAGAATCACCCGTAATAAAGTTGATTTGGTAAAGAGACAGAAAATATGTATATCAATCGCTAATCGAAATTTTCATGGCTCCACAGGACTCAGTGTGATTGACTAAATTTCTTGAAATTTTTTTTCGATTTTAAGAGCCTATTCAATCGCAATCCAAAAATTCATATTGAAAAATTTAAAAAAATTCATAAATTCTTGGATTGCGCTCCAAACAACCAGCATTTTCATTATTTACGGAAAATTGCCGATCGAATAGGTTCTCTTTTTATTATTCCAAAAAATTTTTAATTTTTAAAACGTGACGCGAAAAGATATTATCGCCACTTGAAATTTTAAGATTTTCCTATTTTCGATTCCCGAAAAATCAGGCTGGAGGTTTTCGAACATGCTAAATTTTCTGAGCTCATGTGAAAAAAACTTGTAACACAATTTTCTATTATTTATATCCAATATACCTGGATAGATATACCTGAATAATTCGGGGATCGTAAACATAAACAAAAGAGAGAAAATTCTTCGAGCGTAACGAGGAAAAAAAGTTTTCAAATTTTCGTTAATTCCTCGGTCATTACTGTTTCCATGGTGATCGGTCGAGGTCGAGTCATTAACCGACCTCGGTCTTAATTGTTTGGATTTTCGATTGAATTTGGCATTAGTAGACCGGTATAAAGTGTCGGGGTAAGACGTGTCGGGTCTCGCCAGGTACTTTGTTACCGAAAAACATTTCGTAGTGAAACGACAAGTTCAGTTGAGTGTCAGCTCTAGTTATTTTCAATCATACGAAAAGTGAATAGTTTATTGTTTCAAATTTATAACATCGTTTCAAAATATTTTTAGAAAAATGTTGGTGCGGATGTATCCTATATTAAAAAAGAAATAAAACCTCTAATCAATAAATCGGAATCGAGCGCATTAAGTTGTATGATGTATGCGCCTAGAAGAACAGCAAAATATTAATTTAATCGTGTCAAATAAAGTGACCGCGTTGTAGCTCGTTTTTTAATTGCTATATTATCCTAATTCCTGCGTCATTTGCATCGTTTTGCGAAAAATTTTAATAATCCTCCTTAATAAAGGTGATTTCGTCAAGAGAATGGAAAGATATCGCAATTTGAAATTTTCATGGGTCCACGAGACCTAGTGTGAGCAAAAAAGTCTGAGCAAATAAGATTTTGAAATCGAAACAAAAATTCTGAAATTACAATGCAATGCTACAGATAACATTGGAATTATTTTCTCTTTTATTGAATTGTTCGCTCACCCATCTAGCGTGATGAATAATCATATTGAATTTTCCAATGGATGTGTATGGTGGTATGTGAAAAGTGTGATCCTCGGCTCTTTCGTTCACGTCACAATTTAATGCGCGCACGCTGCATCTGCGTAATGGAATTTAATCGTTATGTATATGAAGCTGCATTCCTGCCAATATGACAAACGATAAACAGAGAAGGAAAGAAGAAAGTGCGAGGAGATAAAGGGGCGAAAAATATCGAATGATCCACAAATCTGCACTCATAAACTCGTGATTGTGACGATCAGTGACAAGTTTCTCATTTTTCCTGGCCCATTTGTTCATCGCTGGTAAGTTTCTTTTATTTTTCGTACATGACGTCCGAGAAACGATATAAGAGGGGTGCGGACGATAAAATTCGTGAGGACGGCTGAAAATATAATCGGGGAAAAGAGCTTATTCGTATACATATAGCAGACGCGTATTTGAGGATATAATCGATGTTGCCATCAGGTTCGTCTGTCTCTGCTTTCGCTTATTCCTTTCGTCCTGATGTCGGAGCCACTGCTGTGTATATTTACCACCCCAGGGCCCTCTATTCTCTCCAAAACCGAATGCCACACCTCGAGGCAAACGTTAAAAGCATATATTGTGTCACCGCTATGTGTAATTAAGCAATATTTGAGCTTACATAATTACGGTTCATTAGGGCAAATTAATGAAACAGGCTGAACCTGATATGGATACGGACTTACAAACGTACACGCGCGCCTACATTTGAATGTAGACGAAAGCCAAAGCTCCTTGCTGGACTGGTTTTGGTTAACATAGGCTAATGATGCATCGACAAATTATGCGACCGGAGCCTCCATTAAGCGAATTGACATTGAATCTCCGCTTCTGTTTCTTTTTTCGTTATCCAATCAGTAATCTAGTTTAGAGAAATGAATGATTTTTATTTCATTGTTATTTCTCTGCTTTTTTAGAGACATTAGCTATGACTTTATGACAAAATAATTGGAATCTAAGAACTGGTCAGGTAACGGATCCAATTACGTTGTTTTCGTTGTTCTTATAAAATATTTTGTAATCAGTAATTAGTGAAATTGTGACATGGAGTATATCATATCTATTTATATTATCGGGCTCGGTTTAAATTGTAATTAAGCGTTATCGTCAAAAGGAAACAGCGACGTTGATAATCGATGTTCTTAATTTACTATTGTTCATTTAAATATTTTGAAATGTTTTTGTCACAGAATCGATTCTATGCTTATGAAAGATTCCCGTTTCGTACCTAATTGCGCTGATAATCGTGCGTTTCCAAAATTCTAATGTGCACGAAAGTTTTAGTGTGGCTGTGTTTTAATCGCCCCGACACTCGAACGTAACGTAAGCTGTGAAAATTTAACGCCCTCCTTTCCTCAGAAACAAAATTTATGCGTCACCTTACGCGAAAATTCGTAATGCGACGTATTTGAAGCCAGCTGGTGCTGTTATTTTAATGAATACGGCATTTATAATGTCCTGTATAACAGTAATACAGAGGCTATTTTATAATTTCTCCGGAGATTCGTGACATGGTACGCATAACGAAATTTCGATAATTCGGGCGACTTGTCTCCTAATGAAAACTCCACTTAGCATGAGAAATTAAAAAAATTGAAGTTAAGCCCGCGTATAATAGCTTATTTCATAATTTTTTATTACTCTATTTGTCATCCGTTAATCAGTAAAAAGTGTCGAAATTTTTCAATTGCCTGGAGCAAAGCCTCGAGGATCGTGATTCATGGAAATTTTAATAAAATGGCATGACTCTTGAAAAATTTAGTAAAATGACTCGACTCATGGAAAATCGAATAAAATGACAATGAAAAAAAATTTGTCTTGGAGAAAGTTAGTGGAAAATTCCAGAGAGAGAAACACACTTTATGTTTTAAAACTTTTATGAAGAGTGATCGAAGAGGTATTTTGATCGATGAGGTAAACGTCCCAATAGATGGACATGTCCCAATAGTTGGACTATTTTCGCTATATTATTTTTAATATTTCAATTATTTTTTTATCAATAGAATCGTATGAATTATTTTTCCTATACGAAGAAGTGTATTTTTCATAACGTTAATTTATTCGAAAAAACTCGCTTAACCCTAGAGAAAGGGTCGATTTTCTGTCCAACTACTGGGACATTCTACATATTCAAACGTTCAAGTATTTATTTACTAGAAATATTATTTAAAATTAATACATAAAATGATTTTTAAAGTGCTAAAATATCAGACAATACTTAAGATGTGAATTTGAAGCATATTTTTGTTTTTATATTTTTAAAATAAAAATGAAGTGAGAAAACCCTTAGCTGTCCAACTATTGGGACGTTTACATTGTATGAAATGCGTATGCTCATGACATTTTAGACGTGCTCGCGAGCACGGTAATTATTCGGAGCAATGAGGTAAAGTAACCAAAAAACTTTTCGATCCTGCTCTCTTTTCGCGAGTCTACACAATCATCGCAAACATCTCAACCCGATTACACGTACATCCATGCACAGAAGCGAAAGTCGATTAAATCGACAAATTGACATTTTTCTTTCCTCTCTTTTCTCTCGTTTTTGGTAACAGAGACTCGGAATCCTCGAACTTTTGCGAAACGTAGCAGAGACAAGTGAAAAATTGAAAAACGTCGTACGGATTCGGGCAAATATATATTTTTTTCTTCATATCGAAGAGACAAAGGGTGGTCTAGTGAAAAAAAGGAGTGGCGAGAGTCACAGAGGAGTGAAGGGTGCAAGGGAGGCTGAGCTTTTTTTTCCCGTCGTTGGATTCCTTACGACGATAAATCACGATTATTTGACCGAAGCTTTTCGCCGGGCAGTATATTTTACTTACAGAGTCACAACGTTGGATCACCCCCGTTCGCGATTTTTTTTCGACTTTCCCCTCTTTCTCTCTCGGACACGACGTCCCTCATTCCGTCTCGTCTCGCGCCTCTCTCACTCTCTCTCTCTCCCTTCTCTCCGCTATACCGTTCACCGAGGTATTACATTTTTAAATGGTTTTTATGTTTTGAATAGCAATGGAGGGTTTTACACGAATGGTCTCACCGGAGAGCCGCGAGCTTTTACGTGCTCTCGTGATGCTATCATATCGATGCGAGCGCCTTTCTCGCGCGAGAACCCGCCCTCGACCCCTCCGCGAGATATTCCGTGATGAGATCCGAAAGTCTTTTTCGCGAGTAATATGACGTTCGCACGCGACCTGTCATCGTCGCCGCACCGTGAACGCCTCCATTCTCTCTCTCTCTCGGTACTTATAAATTTTTATTTCCAGTCACGAATTATAATCAGGGCTCATTATTTTTTTCGTTTCATCATCTCCGAATAAGATTATTCCTTTTTTTTTAACTGGCAGACTCTCTTTATTTCTGATCAGAACGTTTTTGACTCCCTTTTTTTTTCTCACGAGCCCCGATCTGCCGGTATATGGTCATGAAGACCCGGCGCGGAGTCCAGATTCAATCCGTGACGCTCCCCGAGCATATCTAAAAAATTATTTGCCGGTCTCGTTACAGGGCCGGAACGAATGTCTGCAGGCGAGCGGTGCAACGAGCCGGCGAGGGGCACAATGTCTACGCGCACGCACGAGCACACACGTGCACGCGCCCGTAGACACGAAGTCCTCGCGTATGGATATGGAAGAAAAAAAAGCGTCGCATGGCGCTTATACAGGGCGACGAAATGCAAACGTTTTCGTATCGAAACGGGACTCGTCGAGATATATTTTTTTCAAAGCAACTTCCGCAGCGTATATCGGGGGAAAAAAAAGATAGAGAGAGAGCCGCTTCGAAAGAGATGAGGAGAGAGAAAGAGAGCCGGATAGAGAAAGCCCCCATATGAAACCGTTATCTGTACCAATTCAGCAATATTTTTACATTTACTGCTCTCCCAGTTCTCTGCTCTTCTCCCTGTACGTCGCGCTCTCTGCGCCATCCCGCTACCTTTATTCCTACACACTTGCAGGTCTCTCACCCTGCCCCCCACCCCTCTCTCTCTCTCTCTCTCTTTCTCTCTATCCGGTAATCTGAAACCTGCTGCAAAACCTAACGAACGTATGAATATAACGTTTCTGGCTTACATTGACTGGATACGGTGGCGCGCGTTACCGCTTTTTTTTTTCTTCTCTCCTCTGGGTGTGCGCGTGCTTTTTTTTCAACTCCGGAGCGCAGAGAACGTTTACGTACACACTGCATACCCAGGGGGCTCCTCGCCCGTCCACCTCCATCGTCAATCCACCAGCAGTCGTCCATGATAACACACACCCACATTTTTCTTCTCTCCTTTTTCTCTGCTCCGCGCTCTTTCTCTCTCTCTCTTTTTTGCTCATTTCCGATACATCGCTTTCAAAACTTAACTCTTTCGATTGTTAACGTCTAGAATGCAAATTCCATTGATACTCACGTAAATTCAAGAATTTTTTGGATTTTTTAATACTTTTTTTGATGTGAAAACGCGATCTCCGCTACTCACCGTGTAAAATATATGGCGCGTCCGAAGTCATTAACTGACAACGATAAAAAATGACTTCGTTTTTACTTCGATCGAAATCAACATGTCAGGTACAATTTATTTCACAGAAAACAAGGTATTATTTTTATGTTCGATTTCCCTTTCTTCCATAATCTGAATTGGTGAAAATGTGGGAATGATAAAAATATAGAAATTCGTACATCGACTAACTTTATTTTCATATGCATAATTTTTTCCGTATATTCATTTCACTCATAATCTTGTAGCTGGAGGCAAATGCTATTTTATATTTCATTGGTCGTTTTTATCTGTATCTTCTGTTCATTTTATTTATCTTATTTTGAAGTATGAAATGAAAAAATTGTTTATAAAAAAATACTTTTGACCAGTGCTCAGCCACATTTTTATTTTCAAAGTGCACTTCATCCTCTCGCAATTCTTTTTGTGCATCTCGTTAGATTCGAACGAATACTCGTTTTTTTCATAACATTTATCAATCACCACGATTTCTCCCGATTTTCGCGTAACCAGACACGTTATGATTATATAAAATCTTTTTATCTATGCATTTTTTCTCGATCGAACGTGATTTTTTCCAATTTTTTTTACAGTCTCGTTAATTCGAGATTAAAGAGCTTTCATGCGCAAATAAATATAGGAGAGAGTTGCAAATATAAAGAACAAGAGATAGAGAGAGAGAGAGGGTTTTAGAGAAAGAGCACACGAAATTCAACTTCTGCTTGAAACGAAAGGTTCGCGATTGGGAAAGTTACGTGCCGCAATAAATGTACTAACGATAACGAGAAGTAAAAAAATGAATAGAAAAAAGAAGGAGTATTAAAAATAATTGGATTCATCGCGAGTTATCGATTTTCTTCGAGCAGATTGAACCATAATAATGAAAACAGTTTCGCGGTTCACGTAACCAGTTCGGTTGAACTCGGTCGATTCGGAAGAGGGGGTTCGCGCGTATTTGAACCATCGAGTGGCCTGTGAGTCACGTTAGAAATCAAATCAGTGGTTCTTCCTCGGAGAGGCCAATTTTCTTTTCCATGTAAGCACACATGTTCTTTCATATTTCGTATTTCATTTTGAAAATTATACACGAATCGAAATATCTTTCTTCCCCTCTTTCTATTTTCAGAAAAGTGCCTAAAAAATTGGACATTCATTGCTCTGGTATACTACCTGAAAAAAATGTTTGCTGAGGGAGAAAACTCGAGGGAGAACATCCTGAAAAAGTATATTTTATTTTTCCATTGTTAAGAGGTATGTGCATGACACTTACGTCAGAAAACTTGATTAATGGAATATCTGAAATGAGAATCTCTGGTATTACAAAACGACGAGCGAGTGAGCGTTTGCCTGCTGCGCAACCCTCGTGTAATTCCACCCTTACAATTATCCCCAGCATTAAAAACACTATGTTAATTTCCTTGGGTAGAAAGAGAGAAAGAGAGCGCTGCGAGACAAGGCAGACGATATTGCCCGCAGGATACCGGATAGAGAAAGCCCTCTCGTCTCATCAAGAGAGAATCAATCGCTGTTTGTAATTTCATTCTGTCCCGCTCAATCATTTTCCGCTTTTTTTTTCTCGCCGCACCTCGTTACAATTTTCATCATAATATTTTTCTCCGAACAAATTCCGAGCACCGATGGAAGAGCGACGAAAAAATATATATTATTCGATAAATATTCGTTCGATGAAAAATTACTCGGCGCCGTAAACAAGTGAAAGGAGAGAAAGAATAAAGAGAAAAAAAAATGAGCGAACAAAGAACGAAGAAGAAGTGCTTTCCACTCGTCTTGACCATTGTTCTCGGTAAACTATTTTATCATTATATTTCCCTTTTGGGTTTCGCGTTTCTCTCCCGCACAGTCCCGGGGACTGGCCGGGGCGCGAGCGAGAGAAAGAGCGAGAAGAAGACGGGTTGTGCGTGCCCAAGTGGTCCGGACGAGGCGTGTATTACACAGAGACATGGGGCACCGTGCTCAGGGCCGCTCCTTGTTCGGCATATACGAATTTTCGATGGGGTGGGATAATTAGGGACTCGAAGGGGTGTTTCGAGGGGCAGAGCGAGCGAGAGAGGGAAGGGAAAGTAGAAGAGGCTGACAGATGTGGGAGCATTGTTTTATTGGGAACCCATACACACACCCTTGTGCACCGAATCCTCTCTTTTTCTCCTCCACCCTGCGTCCCCGCCGTCCTTATATTCCACCTTTTCACTCGCTTGCTTAATTTCGACAATTCTCACTATATGCTAATAGCTACATGCGCGCGCGCGCGTGTACGTCCCAAATTCCCCGTACATATGATATTACGGACCCCATGAGGTACCGAGCATGCCGCTGTGATTTAAAATAGAGCTCTTACAAACGCGACGAACAGTGGCTCTGATTTCGTCATTTCCACCAATCCATAACTCCAAAGGATTCACACAGGGCACGATTTGTGGACGGGAGTGAATGAGCCGAGAAGAAAAGAGATTGAACAAACGAGCACGCGTCTTGCTTTTTTTTTCTTTTTTATTCACTTTTTATATAAAGACGCTTTCATTTCGCCAAACAAGTAAAAAATAATGCATTGTTTGTTTTTTTCATTTATTTAGCGAACGACGCAGTTTTTTCATAGACTAGCAAACAATTTTTCTTTGATCTATTAAAACAAAAACGTATGTTGTACAGTAAAATTTTTTTTAAATAAGTTTTAAGTGATTTTTTATTTATATAACAAAATGATGATTTTGAGAAGAATGGTACTTATGTAAAATAATTTATTATTATGTTATTTCTGAAGAAATTGTACTAAACCATATAGCAATTCTCATCATTTTTTTTCCTTTTAATCGAAAATAACTAGAATTTTGCTGTTCAAAGAGTCGAAAATATAAAATTGTATACACTAACGTTCACTATAAGCGATATAGCAAATATTTGACATATACGCTCGAATTTTTTTGCTCTAACACAGAAAAAGTTCCAACATTTGTATACGAGTACCCATGTTTGCGTTCAAATGGAAAAAATTTTACTTTTTGAACGTAGAAAAATCTTGTGTATTTGCCAACGAATATCAACCCTTGTATACAATTACAAGATATATTCGTATTTGTACATGACATTTTGGTTTTTTGTTTATATTCTTTTGGAGAAGGTGTATTGCAATAATTTTTTCTTCACATCTGTATAAATTAATATTTATCTTGATAAAAATTGTTGAATGTTTGCCTTCTGGAAAACAACAATTTCCTATAGTAAAAAATTAATAAATTTTATTTTATAAAATTGATAAAACTGTGATCACGTTTCTGAAATAATAGAATAATTTTGTATATGAAATTCTGTGCGTGTATATTAAAAAAATTATATAGAGTTAAATTGGAGGCAAGGAAATTGTGAGAGTAGGTAAAAGTATGTATTTTATATAGGTGTGTTGTTTGGAGGAAAGAGAAAAAGAGCTCGCACAGAAAGAGATGCGAGTGCGTGGCTTAATTTCCTGCTAAATTACTACTTTAATAGGAAAGATGAACGCCGTTGATGAGGAGGGTTAGCTGGAATATAAATAGGGGAAAACCACCCTCGACTTCATCGTCTCGTCGTCATTCCATCTTTCGCTCGTTACTCACCGTCTCTTTCTCTTTCTTTCTCTCTCAGCCACTCGTTGCTTTTCTGCAACGTTTGTTCTGATGTCCGTAGTCCTCGTCGTCGCACGTACATCCCCTGCGTTGCGTCGATGTCACCCTCTGTCACGTATACACTTGACTATACAGCGTTCCCTCGCCGAGACCTCTCTGTCTTGATCAGCCTTGTCTTCGATTGTTAAAAATTTATTCCATTTCTTTATTTCCTCATTTGAGAAAATTTTAAACGTGGCTGTAATTAAATACTTATGACGACGTATAAAAGCTAAAAATCAAATCATTGTAGATTAAAATTGAATGAATACTTGAAAACTTGTATCTTCTTGAACATCTTATTTTAAAATATGTGAAAAATTTGAGGTTTCACCGTTTAGTAATTAAGACATTTAAAGTTTAAAATTTCAATTTTTACCACGAGCTACCAAAAGTTACAAAAAATGATAAATTTTAATAAAATAAATATCCTTGATTTCTAGATAGATAAACTTTACCAAGTTTATCACATAATTTAATTTTATATCAAGTAAGTACTTATTTTAAAAAATCTATATATGTTTAAAATCGTTTCATGCAAGAAATTTTTTAAAAGAAATACGATATAATTGATAATAATGCTTCCTGCAAGTCAACAATGAATTGTAAGAAGATGAATAATTCATCGGAATACGATTCGATGTGGTTTGTCAAAGTTAGGAAGAAAAATGTAGAGAGACGTCGTCTTTCACACCATTCTCGCGAGAAAAAGTAACAAACGTGAAACCTTCTTTTTCCAGTTCCTTCTCACTTACCCTCTGTCCCTTCCACTCTTCGTTATTCTCTTGATCCCCTTATCTCATCTCGGAGCAATTAACGGTAAGGAATCCTTTATCGCGAGCGAAGACATCTTTCGAGTCGCGACACATTTTCCTGTCCCCCCCGTACACTTTCTTTGTTCGTCTTTTTATTCTCGTTTCGTTTGTCCTCCTTTCGAGAAGCGTCTCAGTCGGGGCTTAATTCTTTGGTGCTTTCGCAAACGCGAAATTACTTATGCAAATCAGGTTCTCAGCGTGTACGTCGTTCGCTTGTAAATATTCCTCTGCGGTGTCTGAATTCGCGATTGAGAGCTGATTTTCGACAAAGCGAAACCGGCGCTTTTCCGCGCTCAACTTTTTGGTGAAAATAATGCGTTCGCGCGAACGAAAACAGATCTGGAGGCTGTATCGCGTACATACGCGGATTAAAAAGAAAATCGAAGCGGAGTGCATTGGAAGCGCGAGGGGCGTGTGTGCGCCGCGTTCCAGAGAAATCGCGAGCCCAGCAGCGGACGAGGTTCGTCGACCCCCTGGCTTCGATTCTTATTGAAGCCCCTTCACAAAAGGGCGATTGTAGTTTTATCTGCAGTTTGATTGTAGATTATTGATGTTCCTCCCTCGTGCTCGTTCATCCACGGGAGCGAGAGAGCAGCCTCGTCGCCTACCGGATAAAAAAATAGCGAAAGAAAAAAAGAAGCGAAGAGAAACAAAAAAACGTACCGAAAAATCGACGGTAAAGGGTAGCCCGCCCTACCTCGCCAGTCACTCCCTCCGATCCTAACCGACCTCTCCCTCTGCTTCTCTCTCTCTCTTTTCTCCCCCTCGCTCCGTTTCTCTCTCTCTTCCTCTCGACGAGAGGACCGGAGGCTCTCCGCAGTAGCGCCAGAATTCGTCGGTCCATCCTCCAAAACTCACCTTCCCCTATCGTCGATTCTCCTCGCGTTGCACCTCTCTTTTGCACCATTCAGAAAAATTCTAGCCCCGCTCCGCAGCAACTCCTGTCTTTCTCGCTTCCTCCCCGCGCTACTCGCACTCTCAACGCACACGTCAAACATTTTTTTACAGTCGTCCCGAATTCCATTCGAACATTTCCTAAATAAAATGTACATTCTGCGTGTTCTGACCTTTCCGTTTGCAGGCTGTGCGTTTATGTACGCGTACGCGATGCTTGACGTCGGAAGATTCGCTCGCCCGGGTGCTCGTTCCGCGCGCCCTAAACTGCTGCGCGAGAACATCTAACGAGGGATCGCCTTGTTTTTCACGCATGCAATCTCCACTCACGATCATTTCGCATATACTTTTGAGCCGTGATTCACAAGCGAACAAGCGCGCGAACCTTTGTCGAACTTTCCCCCTGCTTATTTCGTCATTTCTCCGGTTCGAACGCTCGTCGAGACTTATATTCCCGTAATTTTTTTTTTTCAAACTTTTGTTATTTTGAAGAACCGTTAAAGTTTAGGAGCACACGCGATGCGAACGTGAATTTCGAAATGCGACGATATTTCTCCTCTCTTTTTCTGAATACGGCGCGAGCGGTGCATTGATGGAATGATGAATTTACGCATCGCAGAACCATAAAAAAGCGTCAGCTCGGACAGATACAAGATACGCCCTATTACTGTCGACGAACAGCGACGGAGCCATCATTGGCGTCGTCGTACCACCGATGCCGCGTTGACCCTCTCGTAGCAAGCATCGCGGCCGAGGCATGTACCGCGCTCCCAGTCATGTCTGTCACTATACGAAACGGCTAACTAAATTACCAGTTACATTTTTTACTGTCGAATATGTACGGCATCGGGCATCCGTTCCCATACTTTTTCGACGACTACGGATCGAACGCAATGAAATTCTTTTAACGCGCGTATCGACGCGTCGCGACGACGTCCCCGTTCGTACTTGGATGCCTGAAAAATGCGTCGAACTAAAAGTTCTGCCCGCTCGCTACGGCAGAAACGTGATGAAAATCCGAATATTTCGTGGAATGGCCGCACCGAGGCATCGCCCCACGATCGACATATATTTAACGTTTCATGCAATTTTTGCGGCTCCGATCGTAAACGGGAAATACGCGATCGGGCGATCCGAAAGCGCGCAAGAAAAATTTATCAACTGTAAATTCGAGCCATCACGAGCGCTGACGTCGTCATCGGAATTGAACCTCGTCGTTTTATTATTTGCCAGTCCGCTTATTGTAAACAATATATTTTATTGCTTTTGATCATTGGCTACGGGATCGAATAAAAAATCGCCGAATAAAAAGGATTTACATCCAGCCATGAAGCTCGCTTTGAGCACACATTTCGCAGGGATCGATGTCGTACGAATTTAAAAATATATTTTCTTCCATCCATATTTTCATCGCAACGTTTCGATAACCCTCCCCTGCCACTGTATCTCGAAATATCGGGCCGCTTTGTGTTAACGAAATTTTTTTTCAATTTTTTTTTAGTCACGTCAATCGTACATCAGTCCTCGAAACATTCGTTACATCTCGTGAATACGAAACGTCTCTCGCCCCCTATTAGCAATATCGGCAAAACCAGGAAGCAGTCTTCGTTTCGAATAACAATCGAATCAGGAGAGAGTCGGACCGATATTTCCATTGGAAATAATCCGATTCTTAATTGCTCGCGCTAAGCGTTCGCTTTATCCGGCTGGGTATGATATACGTCCGTCAGAGGCGGAGAGGGAGAGCAAAACCGATACGAGATGTCGGGAAGGCATATTTCGAAAGAGAGGACTCTCCTCTTGGTGGCTCAAGATGAAAATCCGGCCTGGCATAATCAGCGAATCCCTCTTCAGTTGCGGACCGACCGTGGGGCCGGGGAGGAGGACGCGGGGAGAGGAATCCCGAGGACCATAACTCGCCGTGCGGAGAGTTATCAAATTGATCAAGCCAAAATAATCTGTGCTGGCGACCGGTCGGTTATGTCCCATAAACGCAGTGTATGAGCAATACCGCATGCCACCAAAACGTGCATAGTGTGGTATTTAGGTATACAGAGAAACCAGCAAGCGAGTACGGTCCCCCGGTATAATAGAGGATTTTAGTTAGGACTGGGAGAACTGGAGGGGCGTGATGCCGCCTCCGTGTATTGCTCCGAGAGATCCATTCTGGAGCACACAGACGTTTGCGCATCGTGAGCTGTACCAGGGCATAACATAACCCGATGTCACGCGCAGGACTTTACAACTCTACCATCTCGTCCTGCAAGCAGGCATTTCTCACTCTGTCTCTCGTTTGCCCTTAGCCCTCTGGTACTTTCTCTGCCTCGTCCTCATCCCGCGTTGCGCCTTCATCCCCGTCGCTCTTTCCGCTCGGACGCCGCACACACCGATATTATATCCTTTCGCTACCCGCTCATCGATCCCTCGATTCATCACTTTCCATCGTTATTAGACTCCCGAAAGTCCAAAAAGACACGCTGCTTCCAGACTTGGATATGACACCTCAAAAGAACCCTGGAATAAGTTCCGAGTTGGTTCTGAAATTTAGTCAAGACGTAAAAAGGGTGCACGATGAAATCGTGGAAAATTGACACGGAACGTCACACGGGCCTTTCATCGAGATAACACGTTGCAGAGTGTGATCAATTGGTCAGAATGCCAAGATTATATGGAGCTTTGAAACAGTACGAAAGCGATGTACGCGGAAGTATCGCAATAACCAAGGGTCATTCAAATTATCAAAAGTCCGAGTTGGAGAGTCAGTGGGAAGCAAAACTCCCGGTGGTGACGGTGAAGGGGATTCTAGGTTGGAATGCTCGGATGTTCGGACTGGAGGAGAATATAGAAGCGGGAAGGGGAATAGGAATAAGCGAGAGAGAGAGAGAGAGAGAGAGAGAGAGAGAGAGAGAGAAGGGAGACACGAGGTAACGTGTACCGAAGAGGTACTGAACATCCAGCGCACACGGGGGCTTCTGCCAGATATTACTATAATGCAACTCTGGACATAAACGCGTTTACGACGCGCTGCGTTGTCATTACGCGGCCCCTATACATCGTTCGCCAGTGGCTCAAACTTTATCGGCACCACCAACACACCGAGTTGATCACCAACACACCAGTACTACGAAAACTCAACGAATACCATCGTGTTGCTAGCTTCCATCCCTTGGCGCGCCTCTCGTACAGAGTTTCGCCGTTCGTTTTCCGCGCTAACCTATCGCTAACCTGGCTCTTTCTCGCTGGCGGTGCAACAACGCGCGCCGTATAATATGCACCGAATGTTCCCGGGCTCCCTTCGCAAAGGAACACACCTGTCCGGCTTGCTTTACTGCGCGGCCTCGTAAAATTAATTGCCTGTAATCGGAAGAAAAAGAAAAACGGCGGCGTGCGCGATCATGCACGGACCGACGAAACTTCAGCGCTCTCTCGGGCGACTGATAAAAAGTAATGGCGTTATGGTTATTTACTACGAGGCTCGCAGCTCGCGGACGTCGATGACGAATACACATTAGGCTCCCGAGGCACCGTCGGATTAACCGGCGGAATGAAATTCTTGAATAACCGACGAAGCGGAATTTGTTCGAATGACGACATTCGAGATCCGTAGCTCGTACCGGTTACGGTTTGACTTCTCGTTATTTCGGTGCGATGACGAAGCGAGAGAAAGAGCGAGAAAGCGGGAGGAACGAGCGAAAAGCGGGAATTGTTCGGGAAAGCTCAAACTCTGTGACAATGACTCGAACGAGAATCGTGCGCGGTTACGAATCGTATTTCCCCGCTTCTATCTACGATCATAGCCAGTCACGAACATAAAACGCATCCTCTAATATTCGCTACACCAGAGAGCGACTGTCTCGTTCTCCTCATTCTCGCTCTTTCTATCTTCGCAGCAACGAATCGAACCGTTCGCCAAATATCCAGCTAAAAACGCCGCGCAACCAAAACATCTTTGTTCTTCGCCGTTACTGTATTTTCCCCACCCCTCCCTCCTCCTCCTCCCCCCCTCGCTGTTTCGCTATTCTTGATGATGCCAGAACTGTTTCAGCAGAGAATTTTAGTACGTGCTTCAACGAACGACGCGATGACTAGTTTTCCCGTGATCTTCCCGCTTTTCGGCCATACACGTATATCGATTCGTAAGAGCGTCATCACCTGCCATGTAATGTATTTAGAGAATTACGGCTTTCCGCGCTTCAATGACGATTCCGGCTCGTATTCCCTCCAAATTTTCATCCCCGCCCCTTCATCGTTCCCAACTTCATATCCGATTCCGGTATAAAGTGAAAATTCACCGAATGCGAAGGGCTTTCCACTCAGATTCTTCATCAACTTTTTATCGTTGTACTTTTTCAAGAGAGAGACACACGCTTGAACCTTAGACAGGACGTAAAAATTACGATGATAAATCAATGAAAATAAAAATAAAAGAAATTCGGAACCCGTGGCATCTTCGCACTCTCGGTTTACGATCGCGAATCGTAAATCGCACGAATTCACCGTAATTTATTCTCTCGTTGGTACTATACACGATCGCTTGTTTTCTTTCTTCCTTAGTTTTCGCTCATACGCCGATTTATTTTGTTAGGCGCTCGAGAGGCTGAAGAAACCGCGGGGTATCTCGAAAAGAATTATAGAGAGTGGAAAAGCGAGAACAATAAAGACTCGAACGCGGCGAGACGGATGTATTCTTGAAAAATTATATAATGTTTCATCGTCAAGCTCATCGATCGAAGCTCGAAATTTTTTTGAAAATCGACTGTGTGTATGAAAAACGTTGTGTCTCTATTACCGTGGTTATAGTATATGTTTGAACTATGAAATCTTCGACTGTATCGTGCATCTGTATCAGAATACGCGGATTTTGAGGGGGGGAAGGGGGGGGGGGCTACACGGGCTTTGCGGTGGCGTAATATAATATCCTATGTGTACGGGTTATTGTAGGCAAAGAAGTGCCATCTCTGCCACATGCACGCACTCACGCACACACACGTACACATTGTCCGATCTCTCGTTCGGTGAGCGTTGCGGCAACGAAGGGTTTAACGATTCGCGTTGCTGCGTCGTCGATTTACGACCCCTAAAACACATCGAATGCGCTTTATATGTATGTAAATTAGGTCAGGCACTTTGCTTCTCCTCCGCATCCACGAAATCTCTCCCTTTCTCCTCTCTTTCTCTCGTTCCCACTGGCCCTTCGCTCTCGCTCTCTCTCTCCCTCCGTACATTTTCTCCACTCGAGGGGTTAAAGTCTAATATGTATCCCTACGAGCGAAGGACTAGCGCCAAAATGCAAAATATATTAAAGTCGAAAAAAAAGATTGGTATTACTTTGAAACACGCGAAGCTTTGAAGCATCTCACCACGGAAAAAGGTCTTTCTCCTTTCTTGCACGTATATCTTATTTCAGGAAATTAAGAAAAACGGGAAATTCGACAGCTTCGATGAGAAAATCTGAAATTTGCGGAGTCTGAGCGTCGTTCGAGAGGGAATCGTTTTCGAATTGTAATAAAATTTTCGTACGAGACTTTACGATCCGCTTTCGTACTCTTCCTCCATCTTTCGCCCTGAGTACAATATTTCTTGCGAAACAGCACGATGGATACTGCGAAATTTATGCATGAAACGTGTATTGTGACGAAATGAACAAAAAGGAGCATCGTGAATTTCTGCGTAAGTACGAAAATTCATTGGGACACGAAACAGAAAATGTCTCCGAATAAATAAATATATATCATGTACACGATCCTCGATCTTCGAGCTGAAAATTCAAAAGTTTAGAAACATAATCCGAGACACCCTGTATGTCCGTCGAGAAAAATACAACGTAGAAAATTCGCAAGAGGGGAGTTCACCGGCAAAGAGCACTTGCTCACGATAGCGCGAAGCGTTAACGTCTCCCGGCAAAGCGGCGAATTATGATTTGCGAGCCTCGAATCATCAGTAATTTTAGTAATGGCTTACTCCGGGTCTCGTGAACGACTGGAACTGAGCGGCGCGGCGTAAAAGCTGCCGCCCGTCAGAGACGTTGAGGAACACGTCAATGCGGCCGCCGTTTTGCCGCTGAACACTCCGCACTCAAAGTATCCCTTATACGTGTGTATATTTATGTATATATATACGCATATATACATTATAACAATCCACTTTCCACGGTGGATCGGAGAGGTCCTTCGCAGTAACTTCATAAAACACGAGCCTCCTCGCTTTCCTTTTTCTTTCTCCCTCCCTCTCTCTCTCTCTCTTCTTCCATTTCGCCCTCACGTCTGCCATATCCCGATTATTCTCTATAAAACTGCATATCTCAATCCTCCGTTGAAGTAGCAGAAAGTGAACGGCGTCGCTTCTCACTGGTTATACGATTCGTGTACGTATACAAGTCGACCGAGCTCGTGTGCCTGTAAATGTGTATAATCTGTGCTCGTAATATTATATAGTTACAGCCTCAGCGGTAATATATATCGTGCCCTTATGTGATTTCATCTTTTATAGGTTGTACAACCGGTGGAACCAAAATTATCCGAAGCTCGCGATGAGGTCGGGGTGAAAATGACCAAACACTCCGAAGGCGCAATAATTTTCGAAAATATATATGTATATATGCGTGTGTGTGTATATTTTTTACGGTCTCATACTTGGAGGGTTTCGCAATAAAATATATATTTATGCGATTAAAAAGTGTATCGTGGCGTCGTTCGATGTCCGACGCGCCGGAAAATTTTTTAATAATCTCAAATAAATCCGGATCTTTCTGGGATATTTCGAAATAAATCGCGAGATATCGCGACAAAGGGCGGATATAAAATTGATAAGCTCCGTTTATTGCGAAAGACGGGGGGCAAATTTAGCGGGACAGTTCGGAATCACCCGGTATCGGGTTTATCTGCAACACTGAAAATACCAGAAGCCATGAGAAGCGCGAGAGAGGATGAGAAATCGGGGGAAACCTCTCACAAAACGGTTTGGCCGAAGTTGCTTGAGAGCCTTCGGCCCTCGTCCTTCCCCCCTCCCCCCTCCCCGCACGCGCGTTTATCCTCTCTGTCTCTCGAGCTCGTCTGCACCGTGCGCTGCAGTTTGAACTATAAAACGACGTAAATTATGGCCGTGGATTGCAATATTATGAGGCTATATACGCACGTTTAATGTTCGAAGCTACCGCGGCAGGAGGGCTCGAGCTTATACCGAAATAGCAGAGGATGCTTGCAGATTCGCCGCGGAGTTTCGTACATACGCGCATCCTGGCCCTCGGCTTAATATTGTCCGAAAATCCAAGGTTATTATACCGTATACCCAATTTGAGTTGAATTTTCATTGTATCCACCGGACGAGTACAATGGCGAAGGACGAAGGTGTGCGGCTGTTGAAGTCGTGCCTCGAGTATCGACGGGCCTCGTTCCTGACCACGAAATTCGGCGATTTTCTCCCCGTTCGCCTGAGCAGCTCGCCCCGCGGGGATGCGCTGCCTCCGGGCGAAGGCGGGTGTATCGCCGCGATCGAGAGGGCTGTTGCATGCACCGGCTCTCGAAGGACCTCGAGAATCCGTCGAATGGCCGATACCACGCGGGGAAACGCTCCGAGATGGCCCCTTATATTTCTACATGCACGAGCCGAATCGTGTCTTCGGGACGAATGGTCGTAATCCGGGATATCGCGTTCGGACACCGACGGGACTCATCCCCGGCGGTCGAGACCCCTCTCGCCGCGACTCTCGATGATATTCCCGTGCGTTTACGTGCGCGAATTTTGCGCCGGAAGCCAAGGGACAAAATCTAGCCGGCTCGCTCCGGCGCAATCGCGTTCTGTGGATTCATTAGACACTTGGTATTAATTGACGCCGGTCGAACATCCGAGCCGTTCGAAACAGCTCGGACTTCCTCGGCGATCCGACGTACATGCGCGTGCCTTCGTCTCAAATCCTTATCCCGGCTATGTATACCAGGGAACCGAGAGATCCTCTCCGAATAGCCTTCCAACCGCTACCGCGCGCGCGAAATTGCCCGCTTCGCAAGCGCGCACACGCCGAGGCTCGCGCGAGAGATCTTGCCGCATTTCCGAGGTCGGCCGAAGGTGGCGCTTCGCACTCCCGTATATTCTCGCTGCCTTCCTTCGAAACCTACTTCCACGAGCGTACAGACATCCGGCTCGTTGATAAGGCGCGAAACACTTCCCTCTATTCCCACCGACGATTAAACCACGATCCCTTATTTCCCCCCTCGATCTCGTCCTCTCTCCTCTTCCTCCTCCTCCTCCTCTTATCCTCCGGCCACATTCAAGCGATTGTTTCGCTACAATCCCTCTTGACGTGCACGACAAATACACATCGCTCTCCTTCTCCACATTTATTCACTGTTTATACTCTTGCATCAAATTATTTTTTTCTCATTAGGAATAATTTTCATTTTTTTTATCATTATATTTATTGAATTTTATGATATTTATTACTTTAGTGCTTGTTATTAAAAATAATTATTGTGTTGACAAATAATAATGTTTAATCGAGTTTTGAAAGAATATCTGGTGAAAAGTATAGTTAATCTGTAACGTTAAATTAGAGATTTTAAGAAATCAGATTTATTACAGTAAAATTTAATCACTGTAGAAAATCAACTCTTTTTGAATAAATATTTTTTATTTATATTTTTCATTAAATAAGTATAAATAACTAAATTTTCAATCGAAAAATATTATACAAAATATATATTTTTAAGACACTGCAGTTTTTATTGTTGTTATTAAAAAAAGTAAAATATTTTCAAGTATAACTCAAGTATAATTATGGTGTTGTCGAACAATAATATTTAATAGAGTTTTGAAAGAACATCTAGTGAAAAAGATAGTCAATCTATAACGTTAAATTAGAGATTTTAAGAAATCAGATTTATTATAGTAAAATTTAATAACTGTAGAAAATCGATTCTTTTTGAATAGATATTTTTTATCTATATTTTTCATTAAATAGGTATCTAACCAAATTTTCAATCAAAAAATATTGGACAAAATATGTATTTTTAAGAAACTGCAGGTTTTATTGTTTTTATGAAAAATTTTAAAATATTTTCAAGTATAATTCAAACCTTTTCCTATCGAGTATTTTGTATTGCGAAGCAACACCAGAGATACAAGCTCGAACGCATGGTGCAGGAAATTTACCGTCGGCCAGCGAGCGAGTCTTCGGGTAGCGAGAAAACGTTTTTGCGGTCTCGATGCTCAGATAAGTATTTGATCAAAATTTTATGTATTCTCATCCATTTAGATGCATTTTCGTATCCGATTTTTTTTAATAAATTATATTTCAAGTGCTGACGATCGCGAGAATCTGAACAGTAGATAGAGGCGAACGGGAACGAGGAGAGAGAATAGTGAAAAGAACAAGATATCGGGCGGGAGAAAGAGAAAGAGAGAAGTCCGTACGAGAGACGGCGCGAGGTGAAAAGGAAGAGGAATGAGGATACAATGATTGCCGCGAATGGAGAGCTCCCGGTGCTCCGGGTTTATACTTCTGGGAAGAAGGCTCGTAAAGACCGCTCCGGCTCCACAACTGAGTCTGTTATTATCCGCGAAGTCGAAAGGGCCGTGAAAGCAACAGCCGTAGGCTCACAAGCGATGCTGGCGGCCCTCGAGATATAATCGCGCCTCGTTCTCCTCTTCTCTCCCCTCGCGCGCGCGCTCCTTCCCGCTGCTCTCGAATATTCGCGCAAAGCGCACTGCTAATCTTTAAACGCTCTTAAAAGCGTCAACTTCGCGATCAACTTGATTTAAAGAAAGAGGCGCTAATGCAGAAATCCTCAAAGCTACCACACTTAAAATAATAGCTGAAAGACCATAAAAAGAAACAGCGTGAAAAAAAAACATTGCTCTTGTACAAAGTCTTCGCTTCGACTTTGTAAAGAGCGTCGATGCGCTCTGTAATTTCTCGGAAGCTGAAATGGATCCGAGGAAATGTAAAGCATATATATTTGATTAAGAAAATCAAGAATAAAAATGTGCACGGTAATAAAAATCAGGCGAAAAAAAATAAGTCGGCGTCCCGGGAACGGATCAGACGTCTCTGCACACACGCGAATTCCGCGGATGAATCCCAGAAGAGCGTTGGCCTCTTCTCGAATTTTCACGATAAGATTATCAAGGAGCGAGACAGGGTGGAAGTGAGATTTTCTCGACACCGCTGATAAGGGAAAAGGGTGGTAAAAAGCACGGAGTTTCATCGCACTGCGGTACGAAGCCGGTGAAAGTGCTGGCACGCTCCGCCAACGTGCACTTCCGGAAGAGAGTCGATGGATGAGAAGAGAGAAATGAGCGAGAAGGGTAGACAGAAGAAAAGTCGGAAGGGTGTGTTGGTTACCCAGTCCTGAGAGGGTATATCGTGAGGATATTGTAAGCACGCTGGTGTAGACGTACACATATATACTCTCTCGAGTGCACACACGTACACGCGAGTCTCTGAAAAACGCGAATACGAGAGCTGTTGCGGCAAGAACAGCATTTTACACGTACACTCACGGTTATAGGTCGCTCTGTAGCTATCAACGGAGCAATGTGGTAGACCACGAATGAGAGTACGGGCAAGGGATGTAGAGGCCAACACTTTGTAGTTTTAATCGATCGGACATGCACAAGAGGGACCGAGAAGAAGCGAGAGAGAGAGAGAGACATAGAGACGAGAGGCAAAAGACGACGTGCAGCTCTGAATGAAAGCTTCGGGAGAGAATGGGTCGGAGCGAGAAGGGAGAAGAGCGGGACAGACGGAACGGGGCGAAAGAAGGACGAGGAAGCAGAGCGAGGTTGCTCTCGCTGCGTCTACACGTAGCCCAGGCGAGAAAAGCGAGAGAAGATAGTTTTCTCTCTCCTTCGCGGCGGAGGAACCGAGAGGCTAGCGGTGGGACGAGGAGCAGGATGCCATCGATGACGCGGAGGAGGGGGATTCCCATCGGCGTGGAGCGGTGTGAGACGCTCCGTATGCGCGGGAGGGGTTGAAAGCTGAGAGTTCCCGTGAGACAGAGGCCGCCGTGCGACGGCGAAGAAGCGAGAGAGCGAACGAGACGGAAGATTGCACGAGGAGGGACGCGTAGCCGAGGATCGGAAGAAAGAGGGAGAGAGAGAGTCACATTCTGCGAGCTCGTCGCTACCGCCGGCTCCTACAACTTCGGGCCATCAGCTGGCTGCATGCGGGATCCGGCGTCCTTGTCCGTTCACCACCGGTCCTTTCCACTAGCGCGTTTCCTCGTCCATCGTGACGCCTCATCGCTCGATCGCGTACATATGCGCCCCACACACGAACGTTTTTCACATCTTGAAAGCGCGTGGCACGAGGACGTGTGTGCGGAAATAAAAGCGGAGAAATGCGGAGAAACGTGCAAAAACCGAGCCAGCTGACTTTTCTCAGCGAGGAGAAAAGAGGCGAGAGGGGTTGAGAAAGGGACGCCACGTGTGTTTCATTCATTCGTTTCTCCTTTCCGTGCTCGCCAACACTTGTAAATTATTGTATACGTGTTTCGTACACGAAGGAACGAGACGACCTGTCGCGTGTTGCCGTCGTCGCGATCTCGGCACGTTCCGCCACATCGTCCGACAGTCCCAATTCCCCTCGCAGTTCCCCTTACACATTAATCCCCGATGTGTACGCGATACATATGCGAGCTTCCACTCTCTCTCTCTCTCGTATCTCGCTTTCTCTCTGCCGAACCCCCTGTATCGCTATGTGGATAAAACGTCGACCTATATGTATCTTGGATCCCCTCGATTCTCACATCGTTCTTTCTCTCCGTACAACAATGCCACGGTGTGTAATCTCTTTTGACTCCTACGCTCTCCTCGTCTGTCACCGATACACCAACGGCGGTCGAATAAAATCGAGACGCGACAGTGTGTGCGTCTCAGGGGACGAATAAAAATCTCAATTCCGGAGGACGCGATACGGCTAATTGAGCTTATCGGATCGTCCTTTCGTCCCGAGCAACAGGGTAGCTGCGCGAATCACGTTCCCACAGAGATTCCTATTTGGACCGCAGCGTCTTAACATTTTTCAAATATAATTTATTGCTTCAGGTACACTATTTCGGTGTGTAAAATAATGAAATCTCTGGCATAATTTCATATTGTATCTGACAATTTGACCGCATGCAGTTGATACTCCGTTGGACATCTGGTTTTGATAGGGGCTCTTTCGGCAATGAGGATCTCGATCGTTCTCCTCCCGACGCGCTCCGACTCGAAAACAATGGCGTGCGCCACCGGGACCCTTTCTTCGCGTCACCTTAATCAACGCTGTCCGCGCGTTGGACGTACGAGAGAGAGAGAGAGAGAGAGAGAGAGAGAGAGATGATGGAGAAAGGGTATTCGTATAGATTGTATCTCCGATCGATAAGAGAAAGGACGCCTTGCTGTGGCAAAACTGGCTGGAAGGATCGAGAGAGAGAAGGAGAAAAGTATATGGTAGTCCATAACAAATTCGTGCAACGAGGGGGTGGAGAGAGGGCTTCGAGACCTGTAAATAAGAACATTAATTTACTGTCAGCTGGCGTGACGCTGTGGTGCCCGAAAGACGAAGAATATGCTCGCTGTGGACTATACGTATGTATATATGAATAACTTGGCGTTATTCCCTCGTCCTCATCCCCGAGCGAGACTGTTTCCATCATCGAGAAGGGTGTTCAACAAATCATATCGCTGTACCGATCTAGAATTTCCCCATAATCGGCCTCGGAGCTCCGTCGTCTCGAAAACTTTCGTTCGAACGAATGATTCGTATATGGAGCTCGAATCATCGCACCGCCTTCTGATGAAGTTCAAATTAGAATTAGATGCTCTTGAATTTCGTAGAATCGCAAACCTGATTTTCAGGAGGTTTATGGAACAGCCCAGTCCAAAAAAACGTTCCTGCTCCGCGCGATGGTTGAAATCGCGCAGGGTTTTTCTCAATACAGAGGGGAGAGTATTAAATCACCGAGGGTGCAAAAAGCTCGAGGGGTGTTGAGATCTAGGGGTGTTTTTCTCGGTAAAGGCTTGTATCAGGCCCTTCCATAATGAATCTCCCGTTCTCTGATCCGTCCTCTGAACACATCAGGTCTGGAATAAATTTGATAACTCGTCTTTTTCTCTGTAAAATAAATGAAAAAAATTGAAGAAAATGTACTACAACTAAATATTTTATTTAGCAAAAAATCGAAGAATAACACAGTCGTTCTCCGATACGAGTGAATAAAAAAGACACGCCGGTTCGCGATCGCAGCTCGATGCCCTTCTTCGTTCCGGTACCCTCGGTTGATTTGCATCATCACGGTTACGAGCCGTTCGCTCGTTCGCGGAAGGGAATGGGCGATGAGGGATCGAACGAGTCGCAGAGGGGGGCTGAAAGCAAGAGAGAGAGAGAGGGTGCAAACAGGGGAGACCGCGCGGGGGGGGGGGCTCGACGTACGAAGGGTCGCCGTATCGGTAGAGAGGTCGGTTATACGAGCGTGATCGTCGTCGCGGGGCTCTCCGGCGCGAGAAGGGGGCCCTGACGAGCGCCGCGCGGTAGAGGGTGGTTAACGGGGGACTCGTACGTGTATATATAGAAACCTCGGGATATGAGGGTATATTACAGATGCCCTCGAGGATCCTCCTTACCCCTTCGCCCTTTTGGATCGCGCGCCACCCCAGTTCCCCCGTGGAGGCGCCTCGGACACTCGGAACAATCATAACAGCGCCGATCTCGCGACTGACTCGCGACCCACCTCCGCGCATCGTCGACGCCCCTGTGCACGCCCACCCGCCCTCCTCACCCCCCCGAGCGAGGGAGCCTCCTCCCGCGAGCCTACTAACCGCTCCCTCCTTCTTTCTCTCACTCTTTCGGCGACACTCGCCCGTACGCGGGTGGCACGATCCGACGATACGTCTATAGCGAAACACGTGAGCGGGAGGCGCGGCGCGCATATACCGCTCGCTCCCGCTTCTCGATCCTTCTCCCTCCGGCTCGCCGTCCCGCTCGCTCTTCTGCGGCTCCCGAACGCTTCGACGAGCTACGGCGCGGGCGCGCCACGAGTCGCGCTTCTCGCTCTTTCTCTCCCTCTCCGTCCCTTTTCTCTCTTGCTCCCTCACTCCCGCGCTTTCCGTCTCGCCCGCCGAGCCGCGCTTGCCGTCTCGCCGCGACGACTTCGTGCCCACATAACGCAGCCAGACTGCGGACCGCGAGGTTATACGCCAGCGAGACACGGGTTTTTTTTTAAGAGCGCGCTTACGGGACTCCGCGTGGACCAACGTGTGACGCGCACGCCGTCGTACCAGTATCTCCCGAGACCTCGCTTCGACCAACATTCATTAACGCGACCGATTTATCATCGAGTAACGTTCGATCTCAATCGCCGATCGTCCCTCCTTTTACCTCGTTTCTCCGTTTTTCTATACGCTACTTGCCGCGATTTTTCGGCCAAACTTTCCTCATAACTCTCCTAGCTGAGACTATACTTTTCAGTGCAATATTTTTTTGGATTTGTGAAGTGACGGTGAACGTCGTTGTGCGCAGGCTTTGGGAACTATTTTCTTCTTCCAAACGATAAAAACAAAAAAAGAAAAAAACGGAAAAAGAGAAAAGACACAGTGACACAGTGATTTACTCAACTATTATCGTGACAACGATAAGAGCGAGGCTGTGAGAGAGGAACACTGACTGTTTTCGCGAACAAAAATAAATCCAAAATATTGGATTATAACTATATATATGTAAGAGGCAGCAATGAAATATATGTCTCTTAGTTCCGTTTCGTCGAAATATATTTGTCGAAAGTTTCAATGCGATCGATCGATGTAACATTCGTGTAGATCGGGTGTACGTGCAAGTTTAAACAGTGTCCGTGATGAAACGACTTTTCCCGAGTACTTGAGTAAAGCCGGGTGTTGGTGAGAGAGAGAGAGAGAGGCGAATTTAGAACTCTAATTAGCCCGGACGACGCTCGTTAAGTGGCCGAGCGAGCGGACGAGCGATTTATACGAAGCAACGCATAGTAACTCGCTGGAACTAAGAGCAAACGATCTTACGACGGAGTATATCCATATTGCCCATGAACATACATACGTACTTCTACATTTATGTCTACATGTGGGTGTTTGAGTGTGTGTGCCTCAAAATATACAAGGAGATTCGCATTATTTCTCGTCTCGGAGTGATGACGTAACTGTCGACCTAATTGGATCGATTCGAGCTTTATCGTCGTCTCCGTTGTCTTCTTATGTTATTTTTCCTCCCGTCATCCTCTCGTGAGCCTGAAAATTTCTAAATATCGAGCGACGATCGTCGAGGAATATTTATCCTCGAGGTAGTAGCGAGCACGGGAGCGGGCTCGTGAGGATTTTGACAAGCGTGCGTACCGGAAGAAACGTCACGTTGACGAACGAGAGGGAAGAAGAGTTCGTCATCTCGGCCGAGCCGAGGCCGAGCCCGCAGCAGGTGTACGAGACAGGTGAGACATACCGCCCGCTCACTTTTTACCTAATTTATTGCTTTGTCATGGTAGAAACATTAAATTCGCCCTGTACTTCCGTAATCCGCGTCTAATGTATTTTCGGCTAATTACATTATATCTCCATTTCTTTCTATCGTGACTCTGAGAAAATGACGTTTTCGAAAGAAAAATAAACTAATTTTCTTCATTATATTCGTAACGAAGCGCGATCGGTCGAAAACGGAGCGCGTTTGACATTTTTTCACGTCTTTTTTGAGCCTTTTTCATTCTCAACGAGACGGAGCACTCTGCGAATGAACTCGCGCCGTGTCCCTCGTGGCACTCGCATATTCTCTTCGGAGCGAGACTTGCGCGCGAAAACTGGCGGGAGAGTACCGACACGTATCCCGAGAATATATATCGGCGAGTGTGCGTGCGAGTGTACACGAAGCGCATGGGAAATGTGATAAAGACGATGAAAAAGGATGAGCGACGGGGATAGAAGGAAAACGAAACGTCTGACACGAATAAACTCTTAATTGTCATCCCGCGACGCTGTAATTACATTTTGCACGTGACCGTACTCGCGTACTCACAAGTATATTTCTCTCTTATCTCATTAATTTTTTTTCCCCCTTTTCGGAGTACATTAATACAAAGTAGTCACACGTTTCTGAGCGAGAAAGCAAGGGACGCGACGTAGCGAGAGGAGAGATGTAAAAAATGGCACGGAAGACGCGAAAAACTCGGAAACGGTCGCGAGAAAGGAGGGAACGGCCGATTCTCGTATTATTTTCCTCCACGTCGCGATCTCCGGGAACGCCTCTCCCCTCGCCCCGCTCCTCGCCTCAGCGAAGAGACAAATAGAATAATTAAAACCGCATTATAAAGCAGCGAGCATTTTGCTTCGTAATTCAGCTCGTCGTGCTCTTTCCTACGCGAAATAACTACCATTATATCGCAAATGCATAAATGCATCCACGATAGATACAAATAAAATACCTAATGAAAGAAGACGCTGATCGATGGCCGGAAAAAAAATTCCGAGTCTGGATTCATTCGCGCACGAATTTTCATTTTATACCATTTCATTTTTAAGTATAAGTTTGCGTGAATAAAGATTGAAGTAAGGTCAATTTCTTGGTCTGATCCTAATCGGACCAGAACAAAATAGCAGAGGATACAATTTAGTTAAAGAGCGAGAGAGAGAAAGAAAGCTTGAAACTGGGAAACAGTAAGAACAGGGTACGAAGATCGTAACAATCAGTGGAAAAATCCTCGCGCACGGGTATCGTGTAAGGCTCGTGTGTATCAGCTCAGCGGCCACGATAATTCTTTTATCGGCCCATTCCAATTAACCGTTTGCCTCTTGATCATTCCTAATTACTCACAATTACGTGATGTTACACTATAATTGGTAAGTAGGCTGATGTCATACCGCGCTGCTTGAGAAAAATTAGAACCGTCGAGGGATGAGATCTCGTGAGAATAAGTCAATCATTTAACGATATCCAGCGAGTCGCACCGACGTAAATAAATGTATAAATAATTTAATAACGTTATTGCACTGAATCGAAGCGGATGATAAAAAGATGTATATACGGCAGGGTGCTTCGTTATCATTATTTGTATCCTGCAATTCCGGCGAATGTATATATAGGAACGATATTTTGAGAAATATGTAGGGTGAGGATCGTAATCGAATCTTCGTCAGTTCAATAGTCGTAAAGATGGCGAAACGAGAAGTGGAGGTAATCGTTAACCCGACAGGAAGGAGAGGGAGAGAAAATTTCGCGGGCCGGGCGGGAGAAACGAGGGAAGAAAGGCGCGTGTGTATTATTATTGAAGAAAGAAAGGACCGGTGTATATTGGGGTCTGGTTACAATCCGAGTGCTTTTGCCTACGTCAGAACGATGTCCTATTTACATCAGTCACGGATTTCTTCGCTTTACACATAGGAGCGAAGTGAATTGCCAGTTTCGTACCCAAGTCTTCGTATATTTACTCTATATAACGACTCAACCCTTTCTCACTTCCTTGGAGCTTTGTTGCAAGGCACGACGATATTGGTAATTAGGTAGGTCATCTAAATGCGCTCCGATAATGGATAAATTCGTACCTGCCCTACATGTACTTTCATATTTATAAAGATTTCATTTGTACGTTAATATCGGCTTACGTGTATATTCACGACTATTCAATCATTCACGTATATACTGCATAAAGCACGATGTGGGTCAGCGAGCTCTCTATTATTGCTGAAGACTCCAAATTGAAATTTTAGAGCGTATATTTTCTACTTTATCGCGACGTACCTTGCGCGTTAACAAGATTTACCGCGGTTACGTAAATAAATCAGGATAATTGACAATATATTGCAAAATATTCAACAAAAATGAAGAAAGCGAAAAATAATATTTGAAGAAGCGATTTAAAAAATCGATCGCAGGGATTTATTTTCGCGATTGCGCCTCCGTTTAGTTTTTGTTTCTTCGTTGTCGCGCAGCGACGGCATTATTTATCGCAACGCCTGAAATTTATGATTTTTGTACGAAGTGTATGAGAGGTGCACGAGATGCGAACAAGCCACGAAGTGCAGTTAACACGAGAGCTCGTTACGATCGAGTTAATATCAGTAATTAAGAAAGTTGCTTCGGACGAGAAAGAGAGAGGGAGCGGGAGGGAGAGGCGGGGAGAAAGAGGGAGAGTGGACGAGAGCGTTGCTCGTTCTCCGGGATCCGGCCATTTGGGAATGCAACGAGACCACAGCGAGTTTGGTGGGTGCTTATACTTATCAACTCTACCTAACTGTAACACCAGAAAATACATGAACGCGTGTACAACCTCCAAAACGGCCAATGAATGCTCGAAAATGCGCCCGAAGCATACGTCTTTTTAGAAAATAATTGCCACTCCCATTGTTTAAAATTTTTCTAAATCATACATTTAGAGGTTTTAATCAAATATCAATAAAAAAAAGATCGTTAACGCGCAATTATAAAATTCCGGAAAAATTCTCTTGAGGAAAATCGATGACGAACGAGGATAAAAATATAAGTGATACTCGAAAACACGCATTGTAAAACATCATGTACTTGTAACAATACATGGAACTGTAGCGAGGAAAAGTCACGGTGATAATTTTCTCTGAGCTACTTAGCTTCGTTCCAATAATTAACCGATAATTATGCGCACCCGCGATACACGCTCAAATTATATATATTACACACATAGAAAGAAGCGTATATATATATATATATATAGTACTTACGAATATTCACGTATAGAGAAAAGCCCGGTGGTACGTGGCACAGAGGTTCGATTTGACCTGGAAATGCTAATTGTACAATCGACTAAGAGCTCCGTGTGACGTGGCTGCGGGTGGTTCTGAAAGAATGAGAGAGAAAGAGCGAGAATTGTGAGAAACCGATAGGAGAGCGCGCGAGGGCTAAAATAATGCAGCTTTCGTGGCTCCGATTGGGACAAGTATACGGATGTATATACGTTCATCCGCCGGTTTAAACTCGGCCACACCGACCCTCCCGCTTTCTCTCAGTTTCCTCTCTTTCTCTCTCTCTCTCTCTCGTCCCCTCTACTTTCGTTCCTTCTTGAATCTATACTGCGGAAGTTCAATACCGCGAGTAAGAGAATCAGTTATCGATCATTCTCCCGTTCTCTCTTCGTACATGTACGATCACCTTGCCCTAATAGCTGTATATGAGTACGTACGTGCCCGGCTCTCTGTCGACGAACACACCGAAGGACTCTACCAGCATCTGCCTCAGCACCATGGAGAGTTTGCTCGTTGAATTCGTAATGAGAATTCGTTGAATATAACCGAGGATATATCTGGCCTTCACTCTCGGATTATCACCGAGGGGGAAAACGTTAATTCGAGATTTCCTTCTCTCTTTCTCTATCCTCTTCTTTCTTTCTCTCGGAGCGTCTGTCCTTCTCCGCGGAGAATGATATATTTTACGCTTCGAACAATACGATATCTCTCCGGAATTACGAATCGTTGAAATTTCAGTCTCTCTCTACTTCGTTATGAATTCGCTGAGCGAAGATCACCTGCACTTTTGCCGAGGGAATTTGCCAGGCCTTCTCTCCGAGCCATGTGCCACGCTCTCGACTCTGAGGTAAACAGAAGCACGTGTCAGTGCGGATGCGCACGAACTTTTCATTCAAGGATGCTACTAATTTCAGCAAATTATCGTTGTCACGAAAAATGTCAAGGTTATAAATCGTTCGAGCCTCTTTTATCCCATATTTTTCGTTTCGAAAAGAACGAGTATTACTTCTTAATATAATTGGATAAAATTTTTGTTTCTATAACGATTCGGTACGATGCCAAAAATTTGACATCATTTTCTTTTTTTTTTAAGAAGAAAAATCTGAGAAAATGCATCTCAGCAGTTGGAGCCCTGAAAAATATTCCAAAGACAACACTTGACTCGCTGGGGATATATTGTTGGGATAGGCACTCGAGAGAAGGGTATATACACAAAAGAGAACGACGACGACGACTTCAAGGACGAGGTTGTTGGCGATATGCAGACTGAATGGGGGAGGCGCAGCGCCCTCGTGATTGTCTATGTCGCTCTCGCTCCGTCGTCTCTTTTCTGTCAATTGAGCCAAGTGGTAGCGGCGCGTGTAGGAACGGACATTCGAACGTGTACCACAATTTGGTTGAATTTCCGTCGACGAAATTTATTTCTTCAATTCCACGCACGACGGAAATAAGATTTGTCTTCCGCGTTAAAAAAAAATTTCACGATTTTCAACATTCATTTTAATCTTTTTTTTTTAATTTGGTTGATTTTTTGTCTATTTTATTTCACTTTTTTTGTGAATAATTTGAAATTCTCGAGAAGTATATGTCTATGTTTCTCATCTGGTCGGGCAGACTTCCGGCGAACGATTGGCTCGTCGACGGATTAACTCGACTGCGAGGGTAGGAGAGAAAAACGATTGTTGGCGAGGTCAAGAAAACGAATCGATTCCCTTTCACTCTCTCTTTCTCTCTCCTTTTTATTCCCCGGTATCTCTTGAGCCCCTTGCCCGTTCGTAGACCCTCGACGCCGAAATCTTCCGATATTTCCATGCGGCGTCTTTCTCTGTTGTACGGGGATGTCCCGAGCTCGACTCGCCTTCCCTTGGGTCTTCGGTTCGAGGCGGTTTCCTCTTTCTCTCTCGCTCACCGTTCGCGGCTCGTCGACCCTCGTTCGCAACCCCATTCAACTACCGTCGCTTCCCCTTCTTTCTCCTCGCCTCCAATTCACCCTGCATACACACTGCCAACGATCACGGGCGCGCGATAACATTTCGCTCGACAACTTACCCACTTCCAGCTTTTCCCTAACCTATACCCTGGAATATCTGTATATCTCTCGAGAGCCAGACTCTCCTTCACTTTCTCTACTTTCCCTCCTATATAGATACTTTCATACACGCGTTTATATCGCCTTCTTCTTGTCCTTCAATAATTTTCCACCGTCGTACCCACTGAGCCCCTTACGCTCCCGTATAACCGAGGCGAAGATGCTACTCCACTCTACGATCGCTCGCCCTCTCTTCGCCTCCCTCGCAATCTCTCAACCGGGTTACCACTTTTTCAAGTCCTCTTCTTCGCGGCATGCTCATTTTTTTACCACTCGCCGTGACGGCTGTCGAAAAAAATATGGAATTCGCACGATTCTTTCACATTTTTTCTTCCCACGAGTTAATGAGAATCTTTTATTTTTTTTATTTCCAAAACGAACAATTGTCCTGGCGCGGGGGTATCAATTTAGGTCATTTATGTATATTAAAAAAGAGGAGTTGACGCACGTGCGCAACTTTGAAAGGAGGGTGACACGGCTCTCTCCCTTTGACACGCTCTCTGGATAATACTCGAGTCACGAGTTCGTTTCTTGCATACGCTCGATGAATCTAATAGATCTAATTTGCGTGTAAAAAGCATTCGTACATATATTCCATCTTCGTTCGCGGAGCCCTTGGACTTTTTCACCGATTTCGCGCTCACGGCTCTTGATTATTGCGAGCTCTCGTTCGTTCGTACACGAGGATCCGACACGTGCCCGCGAGAAAGTGTCTCGCCTGGGGAGAATCCGTCAGGGAGTCCCTTCCTCCATTATGCATCCTTCAATGCAATAACCTCGATTTAAAAAAATGAAATATCCTTCATTTATATTCTCGTTAAGAATACTATCACAAAATCCTGTATCTCAAAATTGTATGTATGATTTTTATCAAAGCCGTAAATAATTGGATCGCGATCGAACAGATTTTCATCCGCCCCGAGTAAATTTTCTTCTATTCGATCACGTTCGTATTTTTGTTCCCTTCATTGTCTCGGAATCGATCAATCCGAATGCGTTGAGAGTTGAATTGGGAGAAAAAAGAGTGAAAAAGGCTATTATCCGAGGTTGTACAGTCCCCGTGCGTGGAAACGAGGGTCGAAAGAGTGAGAAATCGAATTTTGATCGAGAGAGAAAGAGAGAGAGACTCCCGAACTTCGAGGCCAGATGTTAAACACCATGCATGGGCGCAGCATGAGACGAGCCAAGGCGGTCTAAGCACACATAAATATATCCTCAGTAGGGGGTGAGCGGACATTATAATGCCATAGCGCGAGAGACTGGCGAGCTTTAAGAGTTCTATTTGTGGTAATTCGGGGTTTAATGCACTCTTTCTTTCTCCGTCCCTCTATCTCTCTCTCTCCCTCTCTCATTTCTTCCTTTTTTCTCTTTATACGAGCTCTGATTTAGACTGACGTAAACTTTTTAGCCGAACCCCAACGGCGCGCGTGTATCCACCAAAACCGAGACCGTAAAATATGAAATATTCTTCCTGCGCCGCGAATTTTCTCCATACGAAAAAATTCTCGTATGGCACGTATGAACAAAAAAAAATATATAAATAGTATTGAATATACACACGCGTATATTTTACGAGACCGAGAGCCGTACAATTTTGCACATATTTTTTTTTTCGAACGAATTTAATGAGACCGCGGGAGAAGAAGAAAGCTTATTCGGTGAAGCTCGGAGCGTTGCGCGGGGCTAGAAGAGCTGAATTTATAAACCTATACACCTTATCTGCAGCAACCCCTGTAATAAGCCGCGATCTGAGACCGTATATATTTCACAGAAAACAGACAGCACACACGGGTAGAATTTCACGTGTGGCGTGGATACAGGTATATAGGGCGAGAGAGAGAGAAATAAAGGAGAGAGACGGGTCAAGTCGGATATCTATCGCCATTTCGCTTTTGGCTCGAGGCGCCCACTAATACACATAAGAAAGCGCGTGCAATTACACAAGCTCTCCGGTCAACATGTTATTATCCCCAATGACCATAAATTATCGAATTTTTATGCGCAACATTCTTAATTACCCTTTGAATTAACATCAATCAACCCCTTTAATTACATACTGCTGTGACGGCGGCAACGACGTCGAGGAATATTCGCCTTCGTTTTACACGGAACCCCAGCGTGTTTGCCGACCAAGAATACCCAGAGAGCAAAACACGATGACTCCTGCGTCGATATTTTCTTCGATTATTCCCATATATATATTTATTTATCTTCCGATCTGTCTATTTCTCTTTCTGTTGGAAAGAAAAAAAAATTGTGAAAAGTTTTTAGTGGCAAAATATATAGCAGGAATTTTGAGCACTCGGTATAGATAACTTTTTATTTTTGATAAAATTCTTCCGTGTTCCGACACGAGACGGTCAGAGTTCTGAAGGGCCTTCTAATAAAAACCAGATGCCTCCCAGACTGCTGGAATAAAATACGTATAGATAGGAGAAAGCGTGGAAGCAGGCTCCCAAGGCGTTCCCGGGCCTCGTGCGTTGCTCTCCTTCTCATCATTTCGGCATAATCAGACACCTCTCATTATATTGCATTTAAATAAACCTCGTTTCTTCAGCCGTGAGCTACTATACTTGATCGACTTTTCGAATAGCCGGTTATTATATATCCCCCAGTCTCGATTGTATAATCATCCTTGAATTTCTTATTGATCGTGCACATATCTATGCAATTTCGAAAAGTTTTATTTCATTTTTTCGTAGACACGTTGAAAAAAATTGACAGTGGTGGGTGAGAAGGATCGTTCTTGACAGGCTGTGCTTAAGCATTATTTTTTTCTTCGCGGTGATTATTTTTTAATCCTTATTCGCTTGCCCGAGCGCTCATTGTCCATTGTATGAGGTTGTCTTGGACGGAAAATTATACGGCAATTAATGGGAACAGGGTACAACAGAAAATTGATGATACACACTTGAATACGAGGAGACGATGAGGCTCAATGACAGAATACGCTCGAGGCTCCGTTCGAAAGCAGACTGCTCCGGAGTCATCAACTTCGAGCTCCTTCCAGTTGGCAATGGTACATTGGTATGCGCAGAGAAGAAAATTGTATGCCTAAAGAGATAAATATTTATATATTTTATAGAAATTATTTTTAGAGGCTTTTCAGAGAGAGAGGGAATGAAAAATATATAGTATAAAGTAAACGTGTGTGCGTAAGCGGTAAAGAAAGTCGAATCCCAGCTCAGGGAGTCGGTGCGATTGCGAGCAAGAGCGCCAACTATTCAACGGTGATTCACCTTCGACCCCTCCTTTCGAATAGCTCGCGTGACAGAAAAATCCGAGCGAGCCCGAACACCCGGGATTATTAAATATCCGGTTTAGAGTCGATGCTTTTATACTTGCACAAATACATATGTATCGTGCTCGCTCTGTACGTCTACACATATTTATTATAAATGCAAGAAGAAGTTCTTTTGTCATCCATCGCCTTTTGCCATTTCCTCGGATGAGTTTGTAAGCTTCGAATAAGCGTTGTCGCCACGCAAACGTTTGTCTCAATTTTCGAGGCGTGTTACAATGCACTTAGATGATGTCTCGCGTCGCGAAAACCCACTCAATGATCCGAATTCACAGCCGTTCGTCATATCGAAGCGTGTGATGCTTCAAGATGTGAAAAAAAGGAGAAAAAGGAAGAAAAAAAAATGAACGATTTGAGCATTGGACTCGGGCCAGCGCAAAAATAGAAGCAGATGTTGTTAGTTGCGTTTCGAATGCTTGTGCGTCGGGACGCAACATCGCAGCTTCTTTTTCTTGCTGCAATTCACAGCGAGGATCGAGGCTGCGTGAAAAAAATAAAAAGAAATTACGCGAAAACCGAAAAACATATAAAAATAGTATCTTATTTCATTTTTTTTTTTTCAATTTCCAGAACACTTTTTTCGAGGAGCTCGCAAAGCTCACCGGAACCAGAGGCGCCTCTGCTTCTTTTATATTGATATAAAAATATACGTGACGTACGCGCGAACGGAAGAATTAACGTATTCATCCGTGCAGCATGCGTGTTAGTTTCGGTATTCGTACGAGTCGAACACAGAAACGGGAGGCGCGAATATTTAGAGAAGTATATGGCGAACGCGAGTTTTTGCTTTGAAGTCGAAAGATTAACGGGGATACCGCTCTTGATGCTCTCTCCTTTATAATTTTCGGTGTCTGCGCATTCCTTAACAGCTGCTCCGGAGTTTCGTCAGAGTTTCGATATGCTTGCCTGCGTAGCGCCGCGAGCATTTGCACACATAGAACGGCAAAACATGTACGGAGAGAGGGAGAAACGAAGACGAAGAAAAGAGCCCTTCGTTTAATTAGCGATCGTCGTGTTCGCGGCGCGACGCTTTTTGTCACGACGTTGTCGACGACGACGATGAGGCATTGGTCCGTAATGTCTCGCCAGAGTTTACGGAATTGCGATTGAATTAAATGCGAAGCGGGCAAAAAAGGGCAGCTCCGTAACAGGACAAATGAAAATTTATTGCGAAAAATTGTACGGATTTTGTGCGTACGTTATCAGAGGAATTGAGAAATTTCCTCTTCTTTTTTTCAGATCAAGATTCCTCGGGATGCTCGGTTGACATGGCGGAGGGTTCGGCCGAGGAGGAACAAAGCAGTACCGCTGCACCCGCATCACCACCAGCCGATCTTCGTACTTTAAATACGCAATTGTCGACGCCGTACCATCACAGGCACTTGCAGCCGCAGTCGCATCTTCAACAACATCGATCCCAGACTAACATGTTAGCTACTGCTGCACCGCCCAGACACAGCCATAACAGCATGCTGTCTCACCAGATCAAGACGGAAACTGACATGGAACCTCCTTGCGACTTGCCGCTGAACCTGAAGAGTGAGGTAAGTTGGCAAAAAAAAAATAAAACAAAAAGAAATTAAATCCAACTTTTACTAACAGCGGAGAATATCTTATAATTCATCGTTACATATATAGTTGGGATAAAAAACGTGGGTGGAAAATCTCTTCATTTATGGTACGGAGGGTACTTATTAATTATACCCATACGTGCATAGTACGTGCAGAAGCTTCGGACTCTTTCAGAGAAGCAGCCTCATCCTTTCTCACGTTGATCCGTATCCATCTATTACGCTATTATCCTCCCAGCAAACACGATGTCTATCCCTTAACTGAGAACAATCGGGATGCACGGGGAAAAAGTTCAGAGCTTCTGTTTCACTTAATATCACGTCTACATTTATCAATTTACGAGATACAAAGGAAAAATTCAAAGGGGACGACGAAGTGGGAGAGACGAGGAACTGAGAAGGATAAAAGGTAATCAGGAGAGATGTAATCTGAGGGACTTGGTATGTGTATAGGCTTGGTCTGCCAGACGATGTCGTCAATGAGAACGATCCGTATAGCATAAAATATGCTTCATCTTACATTTCATCCGTCTGTCATTCGCTGGCTCCATAATTATTACGCACGCTCGTGCGTGTTGGTGCGTGATTTTCAGATCTCAAAATCGAGATCGTAGCTCGGGGCTGGCAAAGAGTTTGACTCATCGTGTGTGACGAGGATCATGCATGTGGTGGAAAAAAAAGCATCGTCGCGCATGCAGAAAAGACGAGAAAAAAAAAGAGAAAGAGTGCCTTGAGGCACATTCCAGCTTGATGGTTCCAAGACCCACCGGCATCTCTTATAAGTGCATCTGTCGAGAAAGTGATTGAAGGCAAACGATCGAGGCGTGGGCAAAGCCAGCCTCATTCAGCAACGTCACACCACCCAATAATGCATATCGTGCTGTGGAGTCGCGCTTAAAGCATATACACGAATCAAGAAGGAGGGAGAAAGAAGAAGAAATGGAAGGGGAGCAAACACGAGTGGGAGGGTGTCTCGCGTTCCCCCAAGGCAAAGATCTCATTACCTCCGAGGCTTATTTCAGCATCTCAATTGCATTTCGATCAAGTTTCTCCAATTATTATTATTACTATTATAATCTTGCCGATATATAGTTTACACACTCGGAGAATTAAAAAAAACCACGAGTCCCGAGAGTGAGAGCGAGGGAGGAGGGAACGTGCTTGACACCATTGAAATTCTACATACGAACAGTGGAATTCATAGGTAGGTGAGAGGTTATTCGACGAGTGTGAGCAAAGAAGTCCAACGGGGTCTGGCTACACTTTAGGATTGAGAATCCGGTTACCTTATTGCGTGTGAAAATAAAAATATTGTTTACATTTATCGTAATGAAATTTGGTGCGAGCATGTAATAACCGTAAAGCAGGTGCATTCATTTTATGATTGAGGACGCTGCGGTTTTTAATACAGCGTCTCGAGATCGATTTATGAAAAAAAAATTACATCTTGCATATCGAGGCGAATAAATTTACTGGTAATACGCGTAAAATTTTTTTTATCCGCTCAGTGATTGGAAAAAACTTGGAAACAATTTACAAAATTCTAGAGCTTTCCAATCGCGGTTTCCCGATTATTCTGTCAATCTTGGATAGAAAAGAAAGAAAAAAATTTTTTTCGTATCAAGACGTTGATGTAACGGAACAATTAATTCACCGGATGTATCGGAATATTAATCCTAGTTGACAGTCGAAATGGATCGAGAAGATAAATCGACCTTTCTCCACTGGTCAACGTTTGTCGAGTAACAGTTTTAATATATCGGAAAAATGACAATGGAAGTGAACTATATAAAAGAATCTTGTTAAGATAGTTCACGTTGAAAAATCCTTCGATAGATAATTCCAGCTACGACCGCAGAATATCCATTTTACATCAACTCGAATGAACAACTCGCCTTTGTTGTAATACGTGAGAAAGAATCTGTAAAATTCGAGTAATTCAACACTGACAAGCAATTTTTTCTACAGAAGTACACACGAAAATGTTGGCAAAAAGTAAAACGATGTGAGTGATAACACGAGAAAACTGTCGCTCTTTTGACAGCTGAAAAAAGCAATATTCGTGATTCTGATCGGCCCGAAATGCTTGTGTTCGCTTGCTCGTACACATACGATCGTATAACTTATCGTACACCACAAACACCATATTGCAATAACATATCGTCACATGGCTCTCTACTCCATACCTTGTGTTTTGCACACCAGTATAAAAAAAAAAATACGCGAGGCAACCGATGAAATGTTTATCAATGGATTAATTTCGGTGATTGGCGAGAGGAAGTAGCAACGGCGGCGTAAGGACAATCATGGCGATCTCTTTGTACCGATTAAACCTGAAAGTACTTTTCAATCTCGGTTTTTCGAACACTGCCTCGCTGTTTTTTTTATCTTTCTCTCCTTCGGTTCTCATACTCCAGCTCCGCTCCCCACGATAATAGTACCAACACTGATTCATTTTTCTGCACAATCTGAGCTTTTTTTACACGCTCGATTTGCGTATCTACAGTGCAGCTCCATTTATATATATATATGTAAAAAAATACGTTTACATGTGTAAAATCGTGTGTATACGTGTGATATTTCATACATCAAAAGACCTGTACGTTTTTTTCCATTAGTTTGGAATTTGATTAAATTGAAAATCTGTCAATTTAGGAAAAAGCATCCGACAGCTTATATTGACATCGCGGACATTACGTGTGTGTGTCTGTCTGTAGATGCGAATGTGCATGTGAGGAATGAAAGAGGATGAGCGGGAGAGTTACGCTAGAGTCAACGGTGCTGCAGTCCAGCGATGGTTCATCCTGATAACCCCCTTGTCTGCTCATCGTGACGTCGCCGCGGTTGCACTCGCCTCCCCTTACCCAACGACGTTCACTCTTTTTTCCAGAATTAATCACTGCTCCGCTACTGGGCCGTCGTGGCTGCCTCTGCTGTGAAGTAAAATCTACGTTCAGTTGTGCACATGCATGTGCTCTTTAGACGCGTCAGACCCTCATTTGAGCTTTTTTCATGCTATGATAATCTTTCCGCATTTATATTGTATTGCACATATTAACTTATAGGGGAAAAATGGTTTTCTTTATAAATGGACAACTTACGAAAGCGAAGCTCGACAACTCCTCTTCTGAATAAATTAGTTAATACAAGACTCGTCGCATCTAGCGAATTTTATTTCGATAATTAATGTATTTATATGAAGTATATATTGGAGCTATTACGATTTGTATCATTTATCGTGAAGCTTTTAAAGAATACGTGGATCAGTATAGAATTCAATTTTGTAGGTTACGAATATTAAGTTGAAGATCAAGAAAGCTCAAATGGAGCTTGATGCTGTTTCACTACACTCTGCCTGCCATGAATTTAAACGATTAGCCATGAGCCGACGGTTGGGGTGTTCTTCTCGGCTTCTCCTTTCCACGATTGCAATGTGTAGCATTTGTCGCACAGAGCAATGTCACTGCGGCGTGCGGGCCTTTTCTCAAAGTAGTATACCGCCGTTACTCCCGCTTGTACAGGACTCCGGTTCTGCTGCTCTATTACCTACGAAACTCTAGGAAACTCCTAGCGAGAACTCTACCGCGTGGAGAATACTGTTCGAGGGGAAGAGTAGAAACGGTGAAGCCAAAGGCAGACTGCCTCTCACACATTGCCACAACTCCCTGGCGGTGCCAAATAACAATGTTGAATCTCATAAACAAGGAGACAAGACAAATACCCGTTGGCCACCCTTGCCTCGAGGCCGCGGAGTGGACAGAGTCCGTTCCACCACCCACTCGCTACTGCCTCAACCGCCTTTCATCCTCCTTCCTTCTCACCGTACCGGTCACCGGGGCATGCGAGACTGCTGGTAATTTCACGGTGTCTTGCATCTCTGAGCGAACCTCTGGCCGAGTCGTAGCACCCGTCGCGTACCTCTGCCTCTCTTCACCCTCCTCTGCATGGTACAGTCTCTCCTCTTTTGTGTCCTTCACGACCTACTCCCTATTCTTGTCCAGTAATGCCACGTACAATCCGTTCACTTTCTGACTACAACGGTATCATCATTATGAGCAATAGTTCAGATGAAGATCAATGTCTGCAGTGTTCCGATTCAATATTCTCAAGATGCTCAGATTTTACTTGCTATACATATGTATATCTGGTCAAAGGGAATAAGCTTTCGTACCAGTTATACAGAATTTTTATTCGGGCGGCGTAATGTATTAATTGATAGTGTGTCTTAAACGGATTAACGATGACCAATGTTCTGTCAATTTCGTAGCCGCTGCTTCTTCTGGGGATCTGAGTTGCGGAAGAAGTGGTTCGAGAGTTAACTCGATTCTAAAATACGTAGTGAAGTATAACGCAGAAAGGGTTGCGCGACCATTAGCTGCTTTCCCTTAGTACGGTCTCAAGTCTACTAAACGTAAATTTGTCTACGATGACCAAAGGGTCTGGTACGATGGACACACTCCGACAAATTACATCGACGATAACTCGAGACCAGGCGTCTAGCGGCCGTTTGAAAGTTTTTCCTTCGTCGACCGCGAGGAGGACGACGACGACGATGAAGGTGAAGATGGAGGTCCGAAAGCGTGGCAAATCATAAATCAAATTATCCGAAGAGATTAGATTTCTGTTTAGCTATACGCTCAACCTCTAGAGTTTCAAACATAGAGACTACCTCTTTCCTCGTCAAGAGTTCGGTACTGTATAAGGGTGCCTGGTGAATCGGGATTGGTCTGGAGGACCGAAGCTTTTGGTCCGTCTCCTCATCAGTCCTTTCTCAGCATCTCCGTCTCTCAGGGTTTTACTCTCTCTCTCTCTCTCTCTCTCTCGCGTCATCTTCCTCTTACTCTCGGGCCAAGGCTCTCTCCTTCGCGGTGGTGCACTGCAAGGTCCAACATTAGTTAACGATTAATCAAGGCGCTTGTAGCTCAACATATATCATTAAACTAGTTAGCGAAGTAGGGACGGCCAAGTGTGCTGACCACTGGCTACCCTCCCATCCTCTCTTCCACGACTCACCCACCCTCGCCCACTTATACCACCCGCCATCCCCACCAGTTCAGCCACACACCGCTCAGTAACAATCCCCAACCCTCACCCCTCGAAACGACCGCCGTTCGCGCGTCCTTCGGTGAAACTGGCGGTACAGCCACTGCCCCTTTCTGGCGACGTGCTCACGTACCGAGCCAAACTCTTCGAGACCCCGCCGTGCAATTCTAGCTTCACTGACTAGAGTGTTTCCTTCCAGCTTGCCTTTGCCGTTCACCGAGTTCGTGAACTCATCCTCGAGGTCCCTTTCATTCTATACTGCCTTACTTCATGTCGAACTGCTCGTTAAGGTTTCGAAAAGTGTAAGGGTAAGGGAGGTATCTTCTGTGAATATTTCTCAAGATTGTAATTAACATCCTTTAAATAATATTCTACGTAATTTAAAAAAATGTACGAAATGTACATTTTTTAATAAAAGAAATTATTTTATGAGTACGAGAACTCTGAGTATGAATAAATTATGTTTATACGATATGAGATGTAGTTCAAACGAAATTCGGAAAACACGCTTCCCTTCGTTAGCATGCAACATTCGAAATTAATTTTGGCTACTTTGGTGTGGGAACAAAGAGACACGCGTTCTCTCCACAGGAACTAACCAACTGACCAGGGAATAGGTTGCTCTTTGTCTTTCTTTCCTCTTACTGTTTACCTTTTCTCTTCATTCACTTCAGCGTCATCCGGAGTCTTACCCGGGTACGTATAATTCAAAATGTTCTTTGCTTCTAGACAACATCTATTTATACACAAATACACACATCTAACACAGTTCTACTCAATTTGCTCCATTTGGAAAATATGTATGCTGTGTGTAGCATAACCAAAGTTCTTGGTAATCATTCATGCAATAGCCATAATTGATTTGAAATAAATTCCGTTGAAATTTTGGCAGTTTCCAAGCTGTTTGCACACTAAGTCCTGATACATGTTTCTAGAAGTCTCAGTTTGTGCTTCACCCACCACCGATATGTTCACCCTTCGAGCTTACTCTCTCGTGACCTTCTCGGATCTCCTTCAGTTTTAACCCATTGGTAGAGAGGCCGAGCCGTTTTGCCATACAGAAAGCCTTCCATGCGCCCGCGGGCGTCCCTTATAAATCCTGCAGGACTCCTCCAGGCACTAATGTACGACTGTTTGCGGGTATAACTTGGCCCCGACACGAAGGATAGGGGATGGTGTTCGCCATATACATGCTAAGCTGGGCTAAAGGCTCGCTAGACCGAGCCATTCCTCACTGTTGTACAGACTTGCAGAACCGTTGCCTATTCTAGCACTCTCTCGCTCTTTGCGGCAACCATAGCGCTTGTCTTTACTTCTTATCCCTTCGCAAACGTGGTCAGTGCGAAGAAGGTCCGGATTTATTGATAGATTTATGACTTCTTACGTTTACAAGATGCTTTACATTTCTCCATCAACTGATATCGCCAATGTCTACGTTGTTTTGTCTTCTCAAGATTGCATGATTTTTTTTTTGATTATGCAAACAATTTACATTTTTTTTCCAAATTTAAAATGAGTTCGTTACTCTACTGTTGGTAAATGGCTAGTAAAACTTTTGCTGAATTTGTTTGACCACCACTGTTCCACCTGAGAGATAGTATTAAATCCTAGTCTCTTCCACCACTGGTTCAGACAGACTTGTACCCGTGCCCGGGAGCGAGCCATGCAGAGGAGCTCCAGCAGTGTCCGGCGGTGTCGTCGGCAAACGTTTGCTCGCCAAACAAACTCTCTAGTACCCGTACCTCCGTAACTCCTCTACTCCTATTCTCTGATGTTGCTAGAGTGAGATACTATTTTACTATATAAATGAGACTGTCATTCTAAGCATAAAATGGAAAGGGATGAAACTGTCCAGCTGCTGTGGATTATGATTAGAAAGAAGAAACTCAAGAAAGTGTAATACTGTTCTGTATATAGTTGGGCGAACAATTCTTGTGAATAATTAGGTACCCTTATCTATAATAACCAAACTACTGAAAAATTATTTTTAATACAAAAATTTTAAGAATATTTCGCCTGGAAGCAGCTATAATTTTTTTCATACTCGTGTATTTAATTTTCATATACATCCTTTATATACGCAATGTAATATTTTATACATATATTGAATAAATAACGAATTTCTCATCTTATTGGAATCCGTTAAATCCACGAGTATTTCTCAGCTGGATGATTCCTTGCAGTTATTAAAGGATTCGTCTATAACTGGAGGATGGCGCGGACTTGGACTAGGACGTTCCAGAGAAATTGGTACTCGGACACTGGTCAACATTTAAACCACATCGCTCCTCGTTCTCAGCGGGATGTGTTTGCCAATGAAGGGGGTTCTGTTCCCGAAGGACGGCGAGAAACGTAGAAGGCGAGGGAGTTAGCGAACAGCGTCGTGAGCTCCGCAAGCGCGAGCTCACTGGTCCAGAGTATAGCATAGCCGGTAGCAATGTCCAAGAATAAGATAATCTCCCAGCACACACCGCAACCCGTTCTCGTCCTCATCCAGCACTCAGTATTAATGTTTGCCCGTGATATCTGTTACCAGACGTTACCAGTACATATAACTAGATCCTCTCGTCGTCTTCCACAGAAGAAGATAGCGGGAGGGGGCGAGAGAAAGGACGCTGACCAGATTGAGTAGGGAGTGCAGCTGAGACAGTGCTAGGTAGTTTCGTAGAGGGTCTACCTATTCGAGCTTACGCCATGTTTGGATATTAGCTGACCACTGAGATTAGGAACTTCCTTCGACGTGGAGCCCCTCGGTTATTCTCACTGCCACCCAGTCTCATCCACCCCCGGTCATCCTCGCTTCAGTATATATTCGCATTCTCTTACCACCCCTCTAACTATGTCTCTCTCTTCCTGTACCGACATTAGTTCATCCAAGTTCATCGGTAACAGAGAATACGAGAGCAAATTGCAAGCTCGCGGTCGACCAATTTACCGGCCATGGTCAAGGAGCTCGATTCGCAACGGCACTCTTGCAAATACATACATACTCTAAGTAAATTTGTTGAACAGCAAAGTCCGCGTTCTAGGTAAAACTTATCCGGGACATGTGAAACAAAATTCATACTTCCTATTGAACTTTGCCAGAGAGCTCATTTTCGACTTCCAATTTCTCTGCAACATCGCTATCATTGTCATTGTCATCATCATCATCATCATCATCATCATCATCATCAAGCGGCTCGAGTACGTGTTTTTACGATAGCGGTACGCATTTTATAACGATGCGCTTTTAGCGGCTTTCCTGCTCGTGTTTTCCGTGAATTTATTGTTCGTCGTAATACAGTGGTGAGAGCGATGACACACTGGTACTACACTGCATGACGAACTGCCGCTTTTGCTACCGCCGTTGTGGCTATCCATATTGCTTTTGCAGAAAGGGGATACGACGCGTGCGTTTAAAACTCGTTGTCGAGTGCAAGTGGATACAGAAACAAAGCGAAAGAGAAAGAGAAAACTTCGAGCGTGCTCAACTTATCCCACATATTTACATTGTCCAACGTTGCAATTAAGCCTTCGTGCGCAGCATCGACCGTAGCGAATTCCGTTCGTTTAACGGCTTTTGCCACGGTCTTCTCTCGCTCCATCGCAAACTCTTTTTATTCGTGCCACTTATTTCCTTAAACCACACCTTCAGGTAATCTTGGCTGATATATACGAGCTGTTTCTGTCTACGAGAAAATCTCCCTTTAAATAACAAAACTCGAATATGTAAGATAAAATTTATTGTTTTTTTGGCGGCCGGACACGTATCTAGCTCTCGTGCAATGTGGTATGAGCGCCGGTACACGATTTGTCAGAGAGAAACGTTTACTCGAATCGTTATCGAGGACTAGGCACGTTGCTGAAGCGCAGTTCAGAGATTATCGTCGGTCTCTCCTCACCATCTGAGTGATAGCAATGTTGGCTCGCGGCCCTTGGCCTGCGAGAGTCCCTTCAACGTGAACAGCCATTCGAGATTGTCGCTCCTTTGACATTCCCGTTCCGGACATTCTCGTCAAACCGAATAAAGTGTGGACGAACACGCGGAGAATGTGACGAGCGAACTTGGAGCGAATATCACATTCCCCATGGGCCTTATGAGCCTCAATAAGTCATAACACGAGGCAAGATTTGTTCGCCTAGTGAGGTTTAACGTCGCAAAAATGGAATTCAACGATCGCATCGCTGTTTTGCATTTTCCAGTGTTTCGGTGATAAATTTGAAGGCATCCCGATTCATCGTTCGAGTATATAGAGAATATGAGGTAGCGCCAAGTGAGAAGAGGGAAAACGACTCACGAAACAATGGATAACATCGGCGGAGAAGCGAAAGGATACAAATGTCGTATATGCGAGTTTGTTCCTAGGCTAGAAGTAGGAGAGGAAGGGACATATCTCTAGGTTCTCCGCTCCAGTCTCCCTATCTTCATAGAATCGCCCGGATCTATCTTTTATTAGCATCCCGTAGAAGCCATTTCGTATATCCTCTTTCTCTTTATCGTCCTAGCTCATCGTCATGGTGGAAGGAGCGAGAGGGGAGTTTCTCTCGCAGTCCCAAACGCTACACACACACCTCTTTCGTACTTCACCGGTGAAGCAGTATCTTCTCGTGGATGCTTTGCACACTTTCTCAGATACCAATACACTTATATATAAACGCGGTATCATACATACATTTAACATTGGTAGAGTAACGCGGAGTGTAGGAGTAACCAACAGAAGTGCGTATTTACGAGCGTTCCCGTCCATAAAGCAACCTCGCGCCTGATTTTGATACATTCTCCGAGCTGGGCACTATCTCACGCGCGAATACGACCTACGTAGCCATATACACTCAGGGATTTATGGAGATGCCGTTGCCCGCTCGCGAGAGAACTTGCTGGCTCACTCGCCCGACTCCCAAGTACACCGACGACGACGAAGAAGACTACTTCCTACCAACACCACCATAACGACAACGATCATATTATGGATTCCTTTTTCCTTGTCTCTCTACTATCTCAATACTCTCTGGAACGTTAAGTGTTCTCTAATTCCGATTCAGGGAAAGCATGTATTCAACAACTCATCGTACTTCGTGTATTCTTCGACATTGCTTGCACAATTGCAAAAATATTTTTTTAGAACGAACATATTCTTTGAATAACATTATTCTATTCTCTACCATTATTTCATTAAATTATGCAGCGCGGCTGGATCATGTGCACTTAAAATGGAAAATTACAAAAAAATATATGAAAATACGATCGTGGTCGTCGATGTAACAATTGGAAATAAAATCGCCCTATCGATTTAGCAATCCATGGGGAAATACTCGTTCCCGCAAAAATATATACATTAAACATACAGAACAAAAAATATATTCATGACTCTGTGGAACTGGTCGTGCTTGCTTGTGCGTGAATAAGTGTATACATGAAATATATATTAAGAGTAGAGGGGAGAAAGCAAGGGTAAGTGATGTATTTGACGATGTGTGCAGACTGGGTTTCTGCCATATTTATATAAACATACATTCAAGTATAAAACGCATATATTCATACACCATGCAGTGACGGGCAAAGGGAGTATTTGTTCGAAACATCGGGGTGCTGTATACTTTCTACCTAGCTCCCTATCATCCTCTTCCTATAGTATCGTCTCACGCCTCCACCTGCCTCTGCCTATATTGTAATCACAATATTATGCCGAAATTGGGAGGGTCGAGTTTCCCATTTCTATTTTAATGACTTCTGGGATTTCAACGCGGTGAACGGGTAAAAAGCTCGATAGCATGATTGGAGAAAAGCGGTTTTATTACTGAAAATAAAAGAGTCGAAAAATATTTCCAATTTTTGGCATGAAAATTAATCACCGAGTAACTTTGGCGTTTGTGAGTCAGTACACTATCGGAGATGAACGCCGCAAGAATTCCTTTAATTTATTCTCGTTAAATCACGTGATTCTATAATTAATTTCACTGAATGAGAAACGAGAGTGTCACTTTTGTAAAAAGGTAGTTGATGCCTTCTCGTCCTCTCTTTCTCTCTTCCTCCTCACGTCCTCTTCCTCCGCCTGCTGCTCGCGTCGCGGCCGCAAAAGCAATTATTGGGATCCGATGTACTTCTCCTCTGGCTGGGTAATTATTATGTAGCTGGTCATCACGATATTCGTGTCGTTATATACGCATATGCACTTGGTCGTACTTTGAAATATTGTTCTACTGCTTACACAGGAATTTCCATTCAGGATCGCCAAAATTTTCAAGTTTTTTTGTGTTACACAAAAATGAATTTATAAACTCTCGATTTATTTCATTATGATGCTAGAAAGTTTTCGTAATTTTTTCGATAATTGAGGTTTATCGCAGAATCATCAGTCAGTCTCAATTTCTGCATGATTTTTTGTTTGTAATATGAAAAAAAAAGGAATTCATTCAATCGGAGGTAACTGGCCAATCGATTGGATTTGAAAAGCTTCGTATATAATACGAATTGAAGGAAAAAGGCAGCAAGAGAGATGTCCATAGTCCCGCCACTGTCGACAACCACTCGATTTGTCGACAGTCATTTCGAAGTTTTGATGATCTCTCGCGCTCGCGGTTCCGTCATCAGTTTTCGGTAAAATAACTGAAGTCCCACTCGCTCGCTCCTCCTCGTCACCGCACTGCCATCAACTACAACTGGTTAGCCGCAGATCTTTGGAATTCATTTAAGCCTCCGGTTCACAGTGCAAATGGCAAACACTGGCAATGAAATAATGAGTAAACAAATAATTAAAAAAAAAACAAATAGTGCAAAATATAGAAGACATTTTACTAAAAATATATTGAGAGGCGTGCATTCGCTATTGTTTTTATTCGTCGATCAATGAAAGTCGCTTGAATTCGTCCTGGACGTGGCCACGTGTAGGTAGCTATGCTTCTGTGTTCATGCCCTCAAATGCACACACGTAATTTCTTTTACTTTTTTTTTTGGTTCTGGTTATAACGTAGCACCGAATATCGGAGCCTGAAATAAAATGCTTTTTCCCCGCTCCTTCTTTCCCTCACGCTCATTCCGTTTACGAGGCAATTTTTATGACATCCGTATACATTTTCGTACTTAATTCGAGAAAGAGAGAGAGAGAGAGAGAGAGCGAGCGAGTAGCCGACGCGAATGCGATTTTGAGGCGTGACTTTTAACGGTCATGCCAAGTTACCCGCCTTCTATCGTATAAATAAATTTTCTATTATGAAAATATAATCAGACGTTGCGCAGAATAAAATAAGAAAGAAATACATAAAACACTTTAAATTTGAATTTAGCTTTCTCATTGTTTTTTCTATGGTCCAAATTGTACGAAAAATGATTTTGCAGCATTCTTGCTAATTAACATTCATTTTGTTTCGAGTCTAACGATCACAGTGCAGTTGATAAAAATAATAGTATCCATTTTTACGAATTATTTTTCTTTTCAATTGCAATACGACCCTCGTACATGTAAATCTACTCTGATTAACGTTACAGTCTTTTATTAAATTTGCATTCATTTGAGCAGATTCTTTTTTCATTCATTTCTTGATTAATTAAATGATACATTTTTCATTTTTCCAGTGAAACTTCATGCAAATGCAATTTTTTAAACAAAAGGTTAATATTTGATACAGGAAACAATAAGCCATATTTGCACTTATTAAATATTTTACTGAGAGGCTGATATTTTTGTGACCTCTCTTTTATGCATGCTTCTCCCATATTCGACGCGATTCTTCATTTCAGACTAGCTGATAGTCAATTTGTAATCGTGTTTGAGTACACGTGCGATAACTAGCGTCGCTGTAATTACGGATTGGAGCTATAGGGCTGTGCGCAGCGCGCTATATATTATACAAAATATACATTACGCGATGAATGCATTGAAGATACGTACGATTCCCTGATGGATTCTAGATATCTCATTACAGCGCTATTGACCTGAATCTCTTATTATTCGTTGGCGCAACGGTGTATTATCAGCCAAGCATTTACGGGCGAGACTGTCTTTTCCTCCGCAGATATATAAGCACATACATGTGTATATACGAGCACGGGGAAATTTGTAAAATGTAGCCACTATAATATTCTCCTCTTGACGTCGCGCTTCGTAATTCATTAGACACTCTATATGTGCTTGCGAAACGTACGTGTATATATTTATATGAATCCGAATGAAAATAATCATTACATGTCCATTGAGAAACGAGCGAGAGAGGGCCAATTTTATATTCTGCACATGATATGCCTTGGGTGAATGCGACTCTGATGACGATTAGTAGCCCTCGGCATCCTTAATGACCAGCCGACAGAGCTCACAACCGCGCTCGGTAATGCATACGCGACTCTTTGCGTGGGTGCGTTGCCAGCTTTCTTGCTCGCGCGTGGCTTTTTATAGCTCTGATTTTCGTAATCAGCGAACAACTTGCAATTATTTATTTTTCACTGAAATATGTTTCTATGTCGTGTGGCTGAGCGATGGAACGTTTTTTTTTTCTTCTTCTTTTTCGTCGAGAAAAAAAAAAGGTGTCGATTATGCACGACTTTGATCATCGGCTGAATGGCAAGGGAGTGAATCGGAAGAGATTGAGGAGAGAAAAACGAGCTTGAGCGAGCTCATGTCGGGGTAAATGGAGTTAAGAGCGACTCATACGTATCCTGTCGACTTGGCATCAGGGTTGTCAGGATACGATTTCTCCGCGCGCGCTTGTACGCAACGCGCTCACGTACCGTCTACTCGCGTGTGCACGCTCTCTCGTAATCACGGTTAAAGGCTCAGATGGAAAGAGAGTGGAAAACCGAATAATCGTCCAGCACCACGAAGCTCACCGATCTCGGTTGGAGCGAGCGCGCTCGGCGAAAAGAGAAAACGAAGGGAGAAAGAGCGAGGGAGGGAGGGGGGGAACATCTGCTCCGACGGCGTTAGCAGGTGGAAAAGAGGAGCACACGCGACCGTGAGCGAGTCCGATAAAGAAGGCGCACGATCTCCTCTCGCCCGTGTGTGCGTTCGCGTGCGTATTGAAAAGTGAGGGGAGAAATAACGCAGAAAAGGATAAAATGGACCTTCCGACTGACAGAAATTTACATCCTCTCGGTGCGCAATCTGCGTGAGTGAATTGTGTCGTGTTACCGTCCGGAGAATTAGATCTGGAAAATCCGTAATAATTACTCGAGCGACGGGTACACCGAAGTATCCTCCGGCCCATCCTCTCTCTACTTTATTCTCTCCATCGTTTCTCCTCGTCTCCGCTTGTCAGCGCACCTTTTTTTTATTTCTCTCTCTCTTTCTCCTCATCCTCCCACTCCCTCTCCACGAGCGTTTTCATTCTCTTTCTCGTTTGACCCTCATTCGCTGTATTCGAATCTCTCGCTCTCCTCTTTTCTTTTCTTCCGCATCACGGACACCCGACGCGACGTAAAACACAAAAATAAATAATGGCCCCTCGCCGAGCATTCCCGACCCTTTCTCCCTTCCACTCTGCCCCCCACCCTTCTCCGCGACTCTTCGCTTTTCCTTCTTCATCTCTTCTTCGGGCCACAGAGAAATCGGGTCTTGAAACGGGTCAGAGAGAATCGTGAACACCGAGAATTGCGACAGACATTTTTTACGTAAAACTGATCTCTCGCGTTTTCCCGGCAACCGCGAATATTTCATTGTCTGTATTTTTTTATTCGCTGCTTCTATTTTACTTCATGTCTGCCATTGTTTTTTAACAGTCGTCCATCCGCTTTCTCTTTCATCTGACGATTCTTTTCCCTTTGGCTCACGTTCTTTTTGGTGTACGAGCAACAACGCGGCCGCTTTTTCATTTTCGCCATGTTTGAATTGATTATTTTACGATTCTTCTAGTCGCATATTTCATAGAACCTTGCATAATTCGCTCATCTATTCCGGTAAATATAAGCTTCATGTATTTTTTTAAATAGGATATTTGGTCGCAAAGTTTCCTGTAGATAACAAAAATGTTACTTAAATGGGGCGCAATCCAAGAATTCATATTGAAAAATTGAAAAAACTGATTCATAAATCAGTTTTTCGGCTCATTCAGTATGAATTCTTGAATTTTTCCCCAAATAAGTAGCATTTTCGTTATCTACGGGAAATTTCCGATCGAATAGGCTCTTGAAATCGAAAAAAAAATTTCAAGCAATTTGGTGAGTCACACTGGGTCTCCTAGACCCATGAAAATTTCAATTTACGATATCTTTTTTTTCTCTTGACGAAATCAACTTCGTTAAGGGTGATTTTTAAAGATTTTTGCAAAAAAAAAGCGAATGGCGCAGGAATCACGTTAATTCATGCATTTTTTAAAAAAGTTATTACCCTTTGAAGATTTTTGAAAAAAATGGAAAGAACCCCTTCAACGGCCGCTTTTTCCTTTTTGACAGTTTTGAATCGATATTTTGCTGTTCTTCTAGGCGCAGACTTCATATAACTTCGCATAATGCGCTCTATATAGTCCGATAAATCGACTAGACGCCTCATGTCTTTTTTAATACAGGATTTATAAAATGAATTTTCTCCGACGTACTACGCAGCAAATCATTGCGAAAAGTGAGTTCGTTTCGCAGCCCGTACAATACCTTTGATAATAATATTTCTAGATAATATAATTCGATTGAAGCTTAATTATTTTTATCGAGAGTTGCGACAGCGGGCTCGAGGCGATTACATTTACAATGGCGGAGAGTACATCGACTTTTCTCTTTGTAAACAGCCGCAGTCGGAGACCGTTTATTATGCTCTGCCTTTTTTAAAACGTCCGACTCGATGCTTAATTTATCTCAAGGTTATAATACACATCATCGACGTCAACGTACACGCAGCGGCGTCGATCTTTCAGTAATGTATGTACATTCATTGTAAAATTCATTGCGCAATCTTCGCCAGGTTCGAGCGCTACGTTCGTTGCCCAAGACCGAACGTTCCTTGGCATCGTCGATTCATTAAAATACTTTGCTCGACGATAATGCATGTACTGAGAAATTCCTGATTATGGAAACTCCGTGAAACATGCGATTCGCATCGGCTCTCTCGAACCGACGAATAAAAGTCAATGATTTTCTCACGCGAATCGAGAGAAAAGTCGCGAGGCAAATTTGGAACGCGAACCGGATTTTCTTTATGTTTCTAGACCCAAATCGAATCGGAGCGCTTTGTCGTCGGCGAATAAGGTGGACGAATGTGTATTACGGAAATCCGTGACAGTATCGGAACGTAACGAGGCGACTCTCGCGTTGTTCGGCTACCTGTTTAGATCCATCTCCGCGTAATTACTTCACTTAATGCCTCATGATTTATGCTCTATTCCCATGCGAATTAACCGAATCGTGAGACCGACGCAAACCCACGCATTGGGTGTTAAACGAGCTATCGTGTAAACACGTAATATACAGTATCGTTGTCTGATACGAATCCAACATTTACTAGCCCCAGCCCAGTGTCCGGGCGCGTCTGCTTATTACAATATCCTATAGTTAAAAATTTATTAGATATTGAAACACGTGGATAATCTACCTTGGTTTATTTCATGATTTCAAAATGCTGTCTCATCTTTTTATTGTTTCAAGCTTTTTATTGTTTCAAGTGAAAATCTTTTTATTTAATCTGATCAATTAGCAGTTCTTCGCCACAGATATGAGCAGGTGTGCAACGCGAGTACATCGAGGAATAAAAGGGTGAAAAAAGGGAGCAGGGAAAAAAAAGTGGGAGATGTGCGGATAAGCGTGAGAGGTCTTCTCTTTCAATTAGCGATCAATGACGATGATCCGTCGTTTTTGGTCTTTGATGTGACACGGTGTGCATAGTGTAACCAGCCACTTATTACGAGGAATCCCTTTTATCTCGTCACGTAAGCACGGCTACGATAATAATAATTTTATAGAAAATTTACAACGTCGACAAGGTCTGTTAAACATTTAATGATGCTACAAAACGATCGATCAGCTGTAGAGCATATTCCGTGGATGGATGCTGTGCGGTGGCTCTTGCGGCCCCGTGAGAGCCCGCGATAATATCAATTCTCACCCTGTCGATCTCGACCGCCCTCCCGCAAGCCCGAAAACCTCCACCCACCCCGAAAACCATGTATACTCGCTTTTCCGCGTACCTATCCCTGTTCCAGAGCCAGCCTATGCCAGGAACGATGTTCCTCGCGGCTTCGTGAAAGCTTGTTCTCCGCACACGTTCGGGGCCAACAGGCTTGTGCTAAATTTCACCGCGCGCCCAACGTCATACGATAATGGCACGAAAGGTCTCGTACCTACAGTCACATGATTTTCCCCTGGAAAATCTCCGCACATATCCGATCGTCGCGCACTGTCGAAAATTTGGTCAAGTTTCTTTTTTTGAAGCGAATAAATAATATTGAGTGGAAAAAAATTTTGAAGCTTTATTCTCCCACGTGTTCTCGAGCTTCCAGACTGTGATCTCGTAGACGCTGCGGTATGTGTATCGTGAGAGAGGTTTGTGCGGGAAGTGGCAAGAGGGCGAGACTCGGTTCAACCCGGAGACGTAGAGACATCGGAACGCGCGTACGTAGAATTACGGACGAGGCAATGTGTACACATGTCTATAAACGTATGTATATACGGACCCTGAGTACATATTTAGCGATATGCACGTTTACATTGCGGGGAAATCCAACTCTAGATAATTTCCATTCAATTTCGAAAATCCGCAGTCACATGATTAATATATATATATTTTTTTATGAAATCGTCAGTCATTTATATGGGATTTAAAAAAGCATAGAATTGAAACGGAAATTTGCGGGGCTCGTTTTTACTTTTTATCTCGAAATTCATTCGTTGCGTTTTGAAAAGTGAAAAAAAAGGAGGATAAAGGAGGTATTGCGTGCGGTGAAAAATGGCAGCAGCCCTATCGAACGAATCACACAGTAAATACAAAAAAAAGCTCGAAAATATACGCCAGAGCACAAAGCATCGAGCTCGCACAAAAAATAAGGCGAAAAAGGAATAATTCAAAATTAAAATCGGTGAGCAGAAAAATAATCAGATTTCCACGTATATTATTAACGGAGATACGAGCCGTGCATTTGCTTGAGGGGTGAATTCGTACGGATTTTTTGCAAGCGCGTGGGCGAGTGTGCACATTCTCGATTTGCCTGGGAAAACTATTGACTTCAATCAGAGAGCGACCCTCCTTCTTTCTTTCTGTCTCGTGCTTTTTTTTCAACCCCCGTGCTAACCACGTCACTCTCTTCCCACGTTCAATCCGCCCTCCTCCCTTCCCTCTTCCTCGCTCTCGCACCCCCAACTTTCTCTCTTTCTCTCTCTCTCTCTCTCCCCGCATCGCTCTGCTCTTTCGTATTCTCGTGTTTCTCTCTTCCAACTCTTTTTCTTCGTTCTCGCAATTGTGTACGTTCACCGCACTCATCCGCGCACCACAATCGCCACGAATTGAGGTTCTAACAAAACTTGAATTCGCTCCCCAAGCTTCTCTTTCCCTCATACACACACACACACACTTTTCCTTCTCTTTTTATTTCGCATTCATCCACACTCCTGCCTCCGTATCGTACAAATGTGCGCGTTTATCGCTCTGAATTGTAGATTATTTTCGTTCATGCACTCGCTTCGCGATGCTGCGTTTATCCACTCCGACCTTCTGCCGCGGCTCGTTATAATCGCTACGTTGCCGAAAGTGCGTGTGTTTATCTACAGCTCCGATCAAAAAAGTTTGACGAAAGTTTACGCTCTCGGAATTGATATTTATGCGTACACACACGCGGTCTCGCGGCGCTTTTTTGTGTTATGTGGCGCGTGATTCGCGTCCGCGAGAGCAAGGCGATTCCGGAGTTTTTGCGATTGAATTTTTGTTTTCTTTCTTTTTCCATAGCCACGGGCTACACGAAATATATTTGGATGAGTGTATATAACGTTTACGGATTCTGCATCTATGCACTGTAGAAAATATGCGGACGAGAGGAGAGGTCGAGATTGGAGAGAAACGAGGCGATGGAAGAGCGAGTGGTCGAATCGACGTTTCGAATGTCCGAAGCAGAGAATTTATAATACGAGAGAAAGAGGAGACGCGACGCCGAGCGAGTGGAAAAGCTCGAGGGAACTCTTGCGCGCGCTAGGATGACGAAAAAAAAAAGTTTTTATAATGAAAAACCACAAGAATCGTCGCGATTGGATCGGATGGGAATATTTTCCGATGAAATAATTTGTCTCGCAAGCCGATGGCAGCGTTTTCTTACGCGGCGTTCATTTTTTTAATTCAATGGAATTTAAATTATTGAGAATCGTATCATTCTCTGTATTTTCCTTCGTTATTATCGTTTCTGGTATTCGAGCGTCACTTTAGGAAAAAGGAGACGGACCTACGAAGTATGTCCGTGCACATCCGTAATGCTAGAAGGGGGGAAGGCACGAGACAAGGAGAGAAAGAGATCGGAATTGAATCGTTACCATTAGAAACTATATATTGCCACAAGCTCGACGATGGATAAATGCCTTCGAGTATTGTCGTCCTTCAGGAATCTCCGGAGTTTCGACGTTCCCGCAAAATCCTTCTCTACCTCTCTAATTGGCGCACTCAACTTCGCGTTACGTTTTTCCCCTCCCGGAATAACCTCGGCTCTGTTTCACCGGGTTGATGTGTATATCGAGACTCCCCCCTCGAGTCTCCTCTCTCGAGATTTCTCGTCGCTTTCTATTCTTGTTACTCCTGCATTTTGGTCTCGAGCATCGGGACTCGCGATCGGTCATTCTCTACCCCAGAAATGCGTCGCGAAAATTTTGTCGTCCCGAGCGTCATATACGGGGTGTCACCGAATAAATCGTGTTCTTTTCTTTTCTCAAATATATTCTGTCTAATTTACGATATATCCATATTAAGAGAGAACAAATCGAACAATTTCACTGTCATTTGTGTGTGTGAGAGAGAGAGAGAGAGAGAGAGAGAGAGAGAGAGAAATTACGATGCCAGAGGTTCATTACAGAAACAGGGGGTGAGGAAAAGGATGCGTGGCTGGATCGAGTCCGCGCGCTGATTGTCGTCGTTGAAAACGCGATTCGCGAGAGATTGCGAGAGGAGAGGGCCCGCTCTCGTACCTCGGGAGCCGCCACTTCAAAATGCATGGAAATTTTTTTCGATTCCCTCGTATTTTTCCATCGACGATTAAACACGACGAGAGCCACATTCTACTCTTTTTCCAGGCTCGCCTCTCCTCCTCCCTTTATTCGTGGACTGATGCAACGACATGCACGTTGCGCGAACAATCATTTTTTTTTCCTCGATGGTTTTTAGCGTGTATTGAGCCTTGCGGGGATTCCCCGGCGCTCGTTCACTCACACGATATCCTTTCTCTCGCGCTATCAGTCGAAGAGGGGTCCGGAGCCCGAGGAGGAGTGTATCGAGCACCAATCACTACGCATAATCTTCGTCCTCATTATTGCTACGGCTGCACGGGAAACACGAGAAGTGTGTATGCATATATGCTTGGGTTACGTGTGTCTATATATACAAGTGCGATGTGCTGCGGCTTTCCTATACACTTCTATCTCGCTTTCTCTCCCTTTCTCGCCTCCTGTCTCTCTCAGTTTGTTTCTCCATACACATAGATATGATTGAGCGAGAAAGCCCGATGCACGTTCATTATGGAGACGATATACGCGAGCATTGTTTGCACAATGAGAGAAGGGTTGAACGACGACGAGGACGACGACGATGACGACGACGACGACGACCCCGTATATGCTACCCTTAATGCGTCGATTCTCTCAATCTCTCTCTGGCTATCTTTGTCTTCACTTCTCCATCTCTTTCTCTCTCTCGCTCGCTCTCTCGTGATGTCTAGCTCCGGCAATCGCGCCCACACTACATATCGTCTCGTCGCGACGTGCTCGACGAGCCTCCGCATTCTTTCGGTACTAGACGACACACCATCGGGATCGTCGTCATCCTGTGCGCCCTTCACGATCGCCCTGACCTCCGGCATGTCACCGAATCCTGTCCCACCAACGAAACACGATCGAGACGTGTATTCTATATCGTTATTTTGTTTTATTTTCGAAATTCTCTTTCGACATGCATTCAATGATGAACAATAAAAATTGAACGGGGCAAAAAAGCGAAACGATATCGTGTGGGTATAATTAATTTTTTTTTTCTGATTCTGATAAGGCAGCTTCAATAAATACTGCTGGATAATAATTAATGTTGTAATTAGACCACGTGTGCGGAAGTTTATTTCAGAGAGAAAATCCGCGCGCGTAACCCTGATTACGATCGGATCAGACACCGCGATCTTTATCGACATCGTCACGACTCTCTTACCTCATGATTTTCTGCTGTTTATTGTACACGAAGTGTCACTCGTTAGATATTTACGGACTTGTATTTTACCAGTTATATTGAATTAATTCTCGGCATTGGAAAAAAAAATTCAATGAGTTCTCTATTTCAATGTTGAGAAGGGGGGGAAAAAAACTGGGATAATTATGTACAGAAATTACGAGGATGGATTCAGGAAGTCGATACGGTAGACTTTTATTCAGGAATGAGAAGAGAAAGAGCAGAATGAAGAGGAGAAAAAGAAAAAATGTGTGCGATTCATTTTCATGAGTTAGGAAGACCGAGATGAGCGGGCGCGACAGACAAACAGAAAGTGAGATTCGCGGAGATTCAGTACAAGAGAACGAGAGTGTGCAATCAAGCAGTGTAATTATCAATGCCTTTGTTCATGAATAATTGCAAACAGGAAAGAGAGAACACGCGTGTGCGCGTGTGTGTTCGCCTCCGCCTGAACCTTCCTTCCACTTCTGTACCAGATTCGAGCATACCAGAGGTGTCGGAAATTGCACGCTGTAAATAAAGATTCGTTTTAGAAGAGAAAATCCGAGCTCGCAATTTTACCGATTAGTGCGAAGCTCGTTTTTTTTCTTTCTTTCTTTCTTTCTGGATGAGTTAAAAACGTTCTCAATTGCAACCGTGTCGCCATGAATATTCAACAAAATATTCCGTAAGAAGCAAAATGTGACGCTTTCGGTCGAGTCAAAAATAAAATTATCCGAACGTCTGCTACGCAGTAAAGCCCCGAGTTAATTATTTCCCGCGAGGGTCTCTATCGGGGCTCAGCCCTTTCATCTTTTAATCCTGGAATAACTGAAATTCGGGTTTCAACTTGAATGCATTTTTATAGGATGAATTTTTAGCTAGTACAGAAATAAGCGAGGGAATAACCATGCATTTCCTACGAGCCGGAGACGACCTGGACATATCGCGGCAATGCCTCTGCGAAGTCAAATTTAGAAACAACCAATGAGCATTTACAATCGTGGCTCCGCATTATATGCGACAGTGGTACATCTGTGTGGAAAGCCGAGCACAATTTCCGTGGTTACGCCGGTAATATATATGTACGTACGCGCGCATGTATATGCAAACCTCGATAGGGGCGCGCATAATTTATTCCGTGTCCTGATTAATCCACCGAATCGATAATCGTTCGCTTTTAACCAAATACGTGTGCGTTTCCGAGTGTGCCCGCGTCCATGTGTACTTCGGATATCATTTGTAACCACGAGGCGAGTTTCCCACGTTTCTGATATCGCGGACTATCTAAGGAGATAACGCTGGCATGGAACCGCGAAGTACGGGGGGTGAAGCGAAACGAGGAAATTCGATTCGTGAACGCATATAATTATGCATCGAACGCATATAATCCTATAATTAAAAATAATATTAAACAAATATTGAAAAAAAAAACACACAAAAAATTTACTGGTTGTGTAATTCGTTAAAAGTGAAATTGCACATTTCATGCTTATAAATTCATTTCATATAGCTCTTTAATTTAAAAGAAGTGATAAGATAAATGCGCGATAAGATTATTGACAGGCCATTCATCGTCATGGGTCTTAATTTCAAACTTTTTTCAAAATATAGCGTTGAAAGTTTTATGTTCATAGTGAAACAAAATATTTGAAAAAGTTTTAATGCAATAAATTCGTGGTGACAGGGCTAAAAATTATTGAAATTTTCAATTTTTTCCTTTACATTTTTCGTTTTCATCTAAAAAAAGTTCAAAAAATTGTCTACATGATAAATTCCGATATTTTTTGTTATAATAATTTGAAAATTGTGTTTCTCGTCGTCCCGAGTATTCCCGATTTGTCTCGGAGGTGAGCATTTTTAATTTCCAGTTGGTCTCAGGAAAGAATCCGTGTCGATTATATGTATAAGCGCGTATAAATAGTCACGTGGTATACACACTCCAATGAGTAATGCAGCAAAGTTTTATTGATATGCGTATGCCCGAGTAAATAGGCGCGATGCAAACGTACCGGCTTCGATATATAGATTGAACATGGAACGCAGCCACCGACGCGAACAATAATGAACGGCGGGACCCGCTCCTGTATCGCGACGCAATCTACGCATACTTAACGCCGGAAACTGCATATTCATGGAGCGCGCGGTGCTTCGCGCCCAAACGATGCTCGTACAAACGACGCTCGCGGAGTACGAGAGAAAATCTCTCAACTATAACACTGCTAGACAAGAAAAAGACACACACACGCACTTTTGGATGAAATTCTTTATATTTTTTAAGAAAAAATCCCTGCAAACTTTTACTTGCATCATTATATATTGTGTAAACTACGGTAGATATAATTTTCGTGTTGTCAAGATCGTTAGGTCGTCACCAACACAGTTAGTTCATAAAATCTGAGTTCGATACATTTAGCGACCTATACCAGGTTTGATCAAAGTTTCTATGTTGAGTCTACGGACGAAAACTTTATTGTTCAGCTAGCGACGTCACTAAGAGAGGCGAACATTTGCTAAACGGTCCCCATACCTGAAACAAATGTCAGAATATTTACCTCCCATTGTTGGTCATTTAAAGTTCAAACCAATTTTTAATTTATATACAATTACAAGGTACTATATCTTCTAGATAATAATATAGAAAGTAAGTCGTAATTTATTTATTGATTTCTTTGAACTGTTTTAGAAAAACGGATCCATCAATAAGCTCATGGAATATATAGTTCAAATAGCCAAAAAATATCATAATTATTTCTCCCATTTGACCCAAATAAAAACTTTACTTATTGTATGATTTTTAAATGGTATGTGCCAATTTGTTTTTAATTGGAAGAAAATGGTTTTTAAAAAATAAATTAATGAAATTCTCTTCATAGTTAGTTCGCAGGAACCATGGTTGACAACTAAAAAATGTCTAACATAAGTGAAAAATGAAATTTTCACGTGGGTAATAAGCTCCGATTATTCGAGACACTCGGTTGAACGTTGAAGAGCACACATGTAGAAGGCAGAATAAGTCGAAGATCTCGAAGTTTATTCCGGGAGTGTCTGACTCCTCGCGACGAGCAGAGAATCCTTTCACTCTCTGTCACGGATGGATTCTCGGCGTGCATCGAAAAGCTTTTAGCGACACGAGAGGTAGAAAACGAGGCGAAGTTGTTCCGGATATACCCAGTTAGCAATCTGAAAATATTATTTCGAACGGCTGCGACTTCTCATTTATCCGCCTCCCAAAATCCACTTCGCCGTGTCTTTCTTCTCGTATCAATCTTTTTTTTATTCCTCGTCGACTCGTAAAAAGCTCGGCCTCTCGCGTTTAACCCAGTGACTCCGTCAGACCGTCGTTTTTTCCCCTGACAAATGGATGAAGAGTAAAAGTCGACTGAGGTAAATAAGTTACGCGCCCGAGTGCAAGCGAAAGAAAAGGGAAAGCGAAGCCCCGAGAATTTTCTCATTGAAAGCCGAGATGGAGAGGTGGAGCAAAAACGAGAATAGTAAACGGCGAAAGCCGAAGAAGAAAACGAGAAAGAAAAAGGAAAAGTGAATAGAGAGCGCGGAGAATGGAGAGTCCAAAAGCTTGAAACTTTTGACGGCCAAGTTCAAGTCTTTCTCATTCACTGAATTCAATAGATGCGAAAACCCCGGTTTCACACGCAGATGAGTTTCGCTAACTCGAGACGAGTCATCTGTCCTGAATCGTACCAGCGCTCGGCACAGCTGTCAAGACACTTTTCGCGCTGACCGTGACGTCGAATCAACCGAGGCACGAGCGTCGACGCAACGCCGAAGCGATTGAAAAGCGGGTGTCGGGATCTCGATCGACGAGCGACAAAGTGGAACGTCCCCGGCGATCTCGCCAAAAATTTTCGAAACAAAAGGGCTCAAAGAGCCACGACAAAAGATCTTTCCGGCTGTTTTTTTTATTCGCTGCCTTCTGTCTCGCTCTCCTCTCGTGCGTATGAGTCATCGCGGCTTGGTTTTATGGTAGAGCGGCGGGGCGGCATCGGACGTCGAGGGTTTTATACACGCCGCGGCTTTTCTCTCTCTCTCTCTCTCTCTCTCTCTCTCTCGTCGACGATAATTGTCTGTGCACACCGAACTCATTGACCTCGGTAGTATTGATTTTTTGTTCGAGACACCCTACTCGTCCGCGAGGGCCCTGCACTAAAATCGATCCCCCTCTCAGTACGCCTACGCGTAATAGCAAGGTACAACACGTGCAACACACTCGCCCGGGGTCTGTCTGTGCGTGCATAAGTAAGTATACGATTGCGATACTTGCCCGCACGGAATAATGTACAAAATGTATCGTACGTATTACGGACACAGGCTCGATAACGCGAGAGCTCATTAGGGCTCTAATTCGAAAGTTTCGGACTCTCGCCTTTCTCGATCTTCGGCCACCCTCGTTTCCAAACTCCGACGAGAGGGGGTAGCGAAATTACAATACAGATAGGTACGCGAGCTGTGCACAACTCTTTCCATGTCCACACCCCCGAGTCTGCTTTTTTTTTCAAGCCGCACACGGACCTCTCGTTTTGTCTCCCGCCGCTGAGCCACCCTCATTCCGTATCTCGCAGCCCGAAAGCCTTCCCTCTCCCGCTAATCAACGCCCTACCCCTTTGTTCTATGTACTTATAAATGTACGCGTGCAGATGCGCGTGTATATATTATGCCCGGCTTCATTCTCTCCCTCTGCTTCCGTCTCGACTCGCTCCCTATACAGCAGGCAGCATCGCGACAACGAGGATCCCTCGCGAGGGGCTCGGCCCTTGTCCCCTCACCAATTTATACCATTTCCAATCCGGTCAAACAAAGAAAAAAGAGAGCTTTTCTCTCTCTCGCTCTTCTCTCTTTTCACTTTTTTTTCCGTCAACCCCCTCGTCACCCGAGCTGGCTATTGACCGAAGGACTCTTACCACTTTTTGCCGGACTCTGCTCTTCACTGCCAACACTTTTTTTGCCCTGGGAAAATTGTAAAGGTGCAAGTTCGGTCTATAAATTATTTTGTATTTTTTCATTTATTTCTTTTTCAACTCACTTTGGATATTTGCCAGTTGGTCTCCCTATTTGTTTTTTTTCTCTTCTCGATCGCGTTAATTCCGAACGAATTGACAGATCGAGATGGAGAGAGCGAGAGCGACAGAGCGAGCGAACCGTGTCTACAAAAGCCAAGAAATTCTTTTGTCCACGCGCAAACCGCTCTTGCTTGCTCGAGTCACCCCCCTGCTTTGCCGAACGCGCTCGAGTTATGCCTTTTTTTCATTATTTTTCCTCTTTTTCGGCCCCTGATTTTATTTCGCAAACTCGAGTGTACGGTCAGCCGAGAGTTGACCAGGAAGCAGAAGCGGCAGTTGACCAGACGACACGTCAAGGGACGAGATGAAAAAAAGTGCAGAGGCGGAAAGGGAAATGCACGGAAAACGGCATCGAGTCGTGAAAAATCAGTGTTCAACGAGGAGCAAAAAGTAAGTCGACTGATCAAACTGCCGGTTAACGAAACTTCCGTTTCCTGCTGTACTCGTGGAATTCTCCAACCCTTTTTTCCCTCTCCCCCCCGCCCCCGCGCCACTCTCTCCATTTCCATTATTATGCGTTTTCGCGCCTTCGACCTTTTGTCAATTCTCCCTTCCAGCGATTCCTCTCCTTTTTTTTCAACCCTCTTTTCAATCCCCCGAAATTTCTGTTTGCTGAGCATTCCGGACTCTGTTTTTTTCCTCCCCCTGTGCTCGCCTCTCCTTTTTTTCCACGTGTATTGATTGGGTTTTGTTATTCGTTCGCATCTACCGAAATTTCTCTCCTCTCGCATTGTGTCTTCGCATAATAAAACATCGCGCCGGGTCAAACGCACACGTCCGTTTATTCAGGGAGCATAAACATATTTTTTATCTCCATTGAGCAGTGATTAATTTTTTCAACGACGCAGATCAGGGCATACGGTGGAAGGGCCAAGGAAATCTTATTCGTCCATTCCATATCGTGCATACCGCTCGAGTGTTTTTTCCACTTGTCTCCGCCAGTCCCGTATACCATGTAAAAGTTGTACATATAACGCGAATTACAACGCGTGCGGAGGGAGAAGGAGAAAAAAGCGCATGTCGCGTATCAACGTAAACGCAGGCACGAAAATTCAACTGGACAGAAACGCACGGGGCGAGGGGGAGGGGGGGGGAGGACGCCGATAGAGAGGAATTTCAGTAGAAAAAGCGAACGAACGAGCGGGAGATCTGGCGAGAATAAGCGCGGTGCGAGTGAGCGAGATAGAGATGTAAAAAGAGAGAGAGAGAGAGTGAGTGAGTTGTGTAATATAGGAAGAGATCGAAGAGTGTTCGAACGAATGAACGACCGGACGAACTAACGGCGGATTCGCGAGGCCGGTTCTCTAGATCGCCGCCGGTCGTCCGCCTCTCTCTATCTCTTTCTCTCGTTTTCTCGTATATAAATCAGCTATATGCTTATCGGTCTTTCATCGTTCCAGGCCCCTGGAGAGAGAGAGAGAGGGAGCGAGAGAGAGAGAGAGAGAGAGAGAGAGAGAGAAAGCGGCAATGAGAAAAGAAAGAACGAGAGGTTGTGATGGCGATGGTATGGCGGAGGCGGCATCAGCAGCAGGAGCAGCAGGGCGGAGGTGAATTCATTCCATTCTCCCTCTAAATACGAATCCTTTTTTTCTATCCTCCCGTCCAACCGTGTTTCAAACGTATACGTGTCTGCGTACGTATATACCAAGCGAAAACCTATTTCGATTAAAATGGCGCTATCCGGAATCGTTTTTCTTTCCCCTTCTCCCCCCCCCCCTCCACCCTCTTTTTTTTGCATTTTGTCGGATTATGAAAGGTATAGGATCGAAAACCCCGACAACGTCGATTCGTTTTTCCGCGGGCCACGTCCACTCTGTGTATCGCGCGCGCGTGTGTGCATGTGCTCGCCCTCGCTATCTCTTTTTCTATGGTCTTCTATCTGCAATAGTGGCTTGTGTGGACCTGCGGAATGCAGCAATGCTCTCTCGTCTCATTACAAAAATATCCGATTCCCTGTTGTCATCGACGGATCGTGGCTATGATATAGAAAAAATAACGGGGGTTTCAGCACGAAAGAATTCCTCTTACGATTCGTTTTTATTATTATTATTATTATATTATTCCTTTTTTGTTGAATCGATTTATCCAGCCCTCTCATAATTTAGTCCTTTTTTCGCATATTTATCATTCGTTTTTCTCACCAGTTTGATCGGACCCGTTCACGAATCTGTCATGTGAAATCGAAATCTTTTTTGTCTCCGCATCACATTTCATCTGACGAATCTGACGAGCGACCTCTGACTCTCGCTCTCTCCATCCGCATGCTTTACTCTCGTCTCGTCGGTCCATTCAATTGTCTCGTTATGCGCGATTTTCGTGCGACGAATCCGTCGTCGGGGTTCGAAAGAATTTCCGTGACTGCGGATCTGACAATTGGGTGAACGAAAAAAATAAAACGAAAATTGAGCGGGAGAGAGAGAGAGAAAGATAAAAAAAAAGATAAAAAAGAAACAAATATAAAAATGAAGATTGCAGTGTCAGACGGGCTCGTCAAGGAAATTAGTGCCAGGATTACCTTTCGATTCCCCCCAGTATTATAACTATACCCGATTGCACGATTAATTGGGAGAATTGTACGAGAACTTCTTCTCTCGTCTTTTTTTTTCCATTCGCACTCATCCGATCCGCTATCCTCGTTTAGCAAAAACGAGAGGACGTTACATCCGCGTTGTTTGTCGAACGGATCAATCTCATAGCAGACTGAGTAAAAATTCTCTTTTTTTCTTGCTGCCGGTATTACGCTGAAAACGATTCTTCCTTGATTTCCGGAATCAGCGTGGCAGAGAGCGAAGCCATGTGCCAGCGAATAAATTGGAAAGTTTTCAGATCGGACAATATATTGGCAATTAGCATATTTTTCGCAGAATAAAAGAGGGAAGCATCGAAAATATTGGTAACAACTGTTTAAAAATGTAATATTAATGAGGTGAATTACGCAGCGAGGCTAGCGAGAGAAGGAAGGCGGCGAAAGCGAATGAATAAAAAAAGAAGCAAAGAGCAGAACGGGAGAACGTGCTCTATCGAACGTAATTCTGACAGAGAATAACACACGGATGAGAGAAAAATATCATTATAAAACGCAAAGTCACGAAACCGGCCATTCCATCGTCCTATTAAAATATTAAAACACCTCGTCCAGCCCCGGGGAGCCGGAGTATGTACTCTGACGCGGGGTGTGAAAAAAATAAATCTACCTTGTCATGCACAGAGCCTCCCTTTCGTTTTCTCTCATCGTCTCTCTTTTCCTCGTTCTCTCTCCCTCTCCTCTGACGCGCGCGTTTCGTTCTTTTCGTTGCCTCGACCCTTTCGGGGCCACCGAGAAAGTAAAGGCTTCGAAAGACTCCTGATTCTCCTTCGAGAGAGATTCTAATTTGTCTTATCAATCGACCCATCAATTATCCAGATAATTATCAATAAACGTTAATACTGAAAAAATCGGTCAGCATATTTTTTTTCTACGAGTAAAAAATAAAAGTAACAAAATTAAATGAAAATCTTTTAAAACGGGGATTCCATTTATGGAACTATTGGCTCGGAGGTAAACGAGCGTGTTTTACATTTGTATTAATCCATTTCTATCTTTTTACATGTTTTCCTTGTTTCATCTTTTATGAACGTATTTGACGCTCAACTTGTTCGTATTGTCGAAGGCAACAGCGCGAGCTCGTAGCCATCGCCACTCATGCGCTATTTCGATCTCGCTGGACTTGTCCAGCCGCTCATCAGTCAGAGTCATTACTGGGATAATTAATTACATTTGGCCCCCTGGTCGTCTCCTCGACGCCACCTCGTCCCTCTCGCTTCTCATCTCCTCCTGCGACGAACTCGTCTCGTTCCTCGCGTATACGTTTCCCTCCTCATTTCGTCCCCTTCTCCATTCCTCGTCTTCCTGCCACGTATATCCAATAAACCCCTTTCCCGCTCTTTTCGCCGTGCGCCCTCGTCCTTCCGCCAGGGCCAAACGAATCGACGTGAAAAATATAGAATTAAGTTGAGAGAGAGAGAGAGTTGTACGCGGAGAATCGCGATGACGTTGCTCTTCCGTGATCCCCGCTTGATGGACCACGAAACTTTTTCCAGAAAATAATCCCCCATTTTCTCATTCTCATTTTTATTTTTTATGGTGCCGATGCTTTTTCCCTACGAGCGAGAAAGAAAAATTGAGGAAGATATATAAGGAAAAGCTGGGAAGGTGCTTCAAGAGTTTTATCAAGAGCAAAGTCAGTTTAACACCCGTCCAATTCGCAGGCGATTGTTTCATATATATTCGTCTATAAATTGCGTGAGATCCGGAAGGGCCCGGATTTTCGAAAATTTTTCGAAAAATCATCATATTTACGCCCTTATAATTTTTAATGGTTTACCTTCGTGTATATGTATAACGGGTTTGAATAGAAGTGGATATATCTCAAAGGAGAATAAGAAGCGCGAGGAATCCCGAGGTCGAGGCGCAGAATGAAAATCTGTTGAAAACTCGACTCCTTCTTTAATTAATTATGCAAATGGCCTGGGGGCTTCCATGCTTAAACTTTTCGTCTGAGACCTTCGCGCTTGCTACTTTTCTCTCACTTTCTTTCTCTCGGTCTATCTCGCGGTCCGCTGTTACCATCACGCTACTCTCGATCCTCCTCGAGCTCCTTTTTCTCGTTCCCTTTCCCCGCGAGCTCACTGGCCCCTATCCCACCCATCCTCCCTCCCTGTCTTTCCTGCGTTTCTCGAGCTGGCGTTAATTATACACCGAATAATAACAATTATTACAATTACCACCCGCAGCGCCGCAGCAAGACTCGCGAGAACAGAATACGAATTCTTTCTCGGCGTATACCTCGGCTCCTCACTCTTTCTACCTTTTTGTTTTATTTCCCTCTCTCTCTCTCTCTCGTTCTGAGCCTTATTTTATATATACATCGTTTCAACCACCCGAGATTCCGTGATTCCAGAATTCAGTGTGAAATTATATATCTCTTTAATGTTTCTTCAGTATAAATAGGAGAGGACGAGAAAGAGAGGGAGGTGAGAGACGCGGTGACGACAGAAAACTTATAGAGGAAAAAGCCTTGGCAGAGTTTTCTCCAGCTGATACTTCATCCCTGCTTTTACGAAAAATATACAGAGAGAGATTTAGATGGCATTATTTTTTTTTTTCGAGAAGATTTTTTTTCCGTTCGTCATTTCAACAATGAAATCTTTGTGTCAATTAATTACAAAATATCTCTTCGTACCCAGAGATCGATTTTTATAAAATTATTTGTTGAATCATTGCGATAAAAAAGAGCTCTCGATCAGTGTTCTATGTTTTCATCGAGTGTATATATTTTTTTTGCCGTCATTCCGACTCGCATTCAATATCATAATTATCAATTCATCACTCCGCTGCGCGTATAAATAGTCGGATAAGCGTAGCCGCGTTTAAAACCGTTAACATTATAGTGTAAGTCATCGTCGTCGCATGCGCGTTTTGTGCCCGATACAAAGAACAGGACGTTCGAATAATTTTAGAACGTTTATGATTTGAAAACATGGCCTCGTGAAAAGCCCCGAGGCTTAGAAGACAGACGATGACGACTCGATGTAAGTTTACGGAGTCGTCTGAATCACGAGCACGAGACGGAGAGAGACGGCAAGGAATTTAAGGGGCGAGGGGAAGGGGAGATTCGTTTCGTGCAGAGTGGAATAAAATCTGAGAACCTGGTTAAACGGACAAGGACGTAAATAATAAAACGCTCAACGCGTTATCGCTCACGTTCGCGCAATTCGCTCGCAGATAATAAAAATTAAAAAAAAAACTAATATCGCTCGTACGTAACTGTTTTTGCCGAAGAAAACAAACGCACACTTGATTATCTCAAAAGCTATGCAATTTATTTTATTTTGTTTATTTTTTCGAATCGCGCGTTTCAAATCGAACTCGCGTGATTGAGCAATTTTCGCATCGTGCGCCCAGGTTCGAAACGATCATCGATTATTAGTGCGAGGAACTTTCGAACGACCAGCGAAAATAATAAAATACACACGAGTATCCCGAAAGCGGAGATACGAATTTAAATTGAAGCAATTGTAAGTCTTGTCGCGTGTGTATTATTGGGTTAAAAAAGAAGCGAAGAAAATCGTCGACGATCCCTATTCGACGTCGTCTATTATTTTTGTTCGATTTTATACACCGCTATGTAATTCACTACGCGAATGTCTTCAAAATTTCATAAGCAACGCGGTTGCACATCGTCGAAAAAAAAATATGGTGTCTTTACTCTCTTATACCTTTGTTATTTAAAAAAAAAGTTTAATATTATGTTTGCTTGCTCCAGTGCTCGCAAAAATCCAGCTATTTCTGAAAGAAACAATTACACCGGGAAAGAAAAAATTTCTCTTTACGACTCCCGAACCTGATATAAAAGGGTTTTTCTTTCTCATTAGGCGTCGAGAAGTAAAATGGAAAAAAAATACGACAACAAAAAAAGTCGGAAGAAAAACGCATTTTTTCAGGATCCTGTTACTAATTAGTAATAGGAAAAAAAAAGAAAATAAGTTGAAAGAGCTTTCATGCGGTTATACATCGTACTGAATAAAGAAGAGTGTATATTTTTTCATGTAATATTATGAGGTATATGAGTCGGAATTTCTTTGTGATCTCTTCATTGTTTTCTAGCAAAAAGTTTGTGTTTTCGTTAGTTCGAAAACAACAGCGAAACACGCGGAGCGCTTGAATAATACAGTGTGTATTTCCGTCGAGATCGGACTCGATTCGCGTCTTGTCGAATATACGTTAGAATAGTAATTCGTTTATATATACACGTATACAGAGATAGGGAGGGCAATCATCATCGACAACGGAGAGTCTAATAAGCGTTGTGTATGTGCGACAATTGCGAGCTCTGCGCATGGTACAGGCCGCAGAGTGGATTGTCGTATAATTATGCGTCTCGGAGTAATCCCCTCGCGTTACATAAATTGACGATTCGGAGGAGGCTCGATTGTGGCGAGAGAGGGAGAGAGAAAACGATATGTCGAAGCAAGCGCGTGTTTGCCCGCGAGTTCACATTTCATACGCGAGTCAAGACAAAGCTCGACGTACTATTTTATTACCGGCTGCATGTATACGTGTATACTTTTCTTATTACCTTGGACACAGCGAGAGCTGTCCACGTAATCGAATAAAAAGGGGTAGAAACCACGATTCCGTCTGCCCGAGCAGACACATCGGAAGAAAAAAAATTACAGGAAAAATTGTTCATCCAGACGTCGCGAGAGTCTCAGTGAGACTTTTTTTTGTGATCTAATAGAGAAAATAAGAGAGTGCATGAATGCACAGCGACTGAGTCAAGGAAAGTTTTCGAAAGGGGTGAAAAGTTTTTTCTCTCGTGTCTTTCTTGATTTTTTTTCTTTCGCGTATGAGCAGTAGTTAAATTATTAGCAGCAGAGTAAAATCGCTTTCGTGATAGCTCCTGTTTTATTTTTCGCATACGTCAGCCGGACAATTATATATTTCCAGGAACGCTGAACTTGGATCCTATATATCTATCTAATTTTGCAAGGGAAAGCGCGAGGGGCCAAGGGACGACACGACACACCCGCCCGAATATCGCAGACGAGAATCGTTCTCACTGACTATTATGCATTTTTCGACTCCGTTGAGTTTTCTATCTATTCGCCGATTGTTTTAAATTCGACCCCTGCCCGAACATTTATTTTTCTATCCCTATGCACGAATCCGCACCTGGAAAAAAAGCCCACCCAGAAATCGAAATAACTAGTCCGTTCTCCCCCGGAGCAAGGGACTATTTTCTCGGAAATTATACTTTACAAAAAAAAAGAACAGAAGATCTGTGCATGTCACCAAAATGCTAAAAAAAAATCGCATCGGCTGTGAAATCCCAAATGTGTTTTATTCCGTCGCATAAAATTTGCCGCATAAATCACCGGAAAATAATGTAAATTAATTTAAGAGCGTTCTTAGGACTTTTGAAAAATTTTGCGAAAACAAAAAAAGGGAAGGTACAATAATTGCCATAAATTAGATGGGCGAGCTCGCACGGAATGTCTCATCGTGCTACAGATATACGAAAATCTTCATACATATTTGCATCGCGGCGCTTCTGGCTGACAGGAATAATGTATACCCGAGGTTTGGCGGTGAGTGGCGTCGAGAGAGCTTCGCGATTGTAATTGTATATGTATATACGTAGACAGCGAGAACACAAGTAAAAGGGAGAGAGAGAGAGAGAGGGGAGCGAAAGGGCGGCGGGATCGGGCGAAAAAGAGCGCGCGAGTGAGTTCCGCGGGATCGCGGAGGCGGATGGAAGCCAGGAAGGGTTGTACAGGCATGGGTGACGGTAATACTTTTTTTCGGGTGTAATTTTTTATCAGGACACCGGCCTCGCGCGCAACAGAGAAAGACGACGGCGCGAGCGTCCCGGCGGGGAGAGTGAGAAGCGAAGCGGGCTGACCAATCCCCGATTCTCCCCTCTCGCGCTCTCTCTCTCTCGATCCCTCTGCCAACTTGATCCCTACAATTCGGCGTCAGTTCCCTTCCGTCCCCCGTCGCTGCCCCCGTATCTCCGTCCTTCTCCGCGCGCTCTCCTCTCCTCGCGATTTCTGCAGGATTGCACGTCCGTGCACTGTTTTTTCCACCCGTCTCTCTCTCTCGTCCTCACGGTTTTAAAAAAATCGAGGGAGAGAGAGCGAAAAAACGAGAAAATTTTTTGCCGCTTCTCGCTTTCCCTCCGTTTTTTTTCTCGTCGATATATATATACATAGCTATACGAATCCATCACCAATTTCGCCGTATCGGTACTCAATCACATTTGCGATGCATTTTTTTCATAAAGCTAGATTATAATTGCATCGCCGAAGGGATGAGCGACGGGCGGGCCGCGCGGAGAGGCGAGCGGAAAAATAGTCCGGCCGGGGCGCGTTCGACGATATATGTCGGGAGAGAGCGATCGGATGGTTTTGCGGAGGAACTGCACAAGTTTTTGCACAGCTGCACATGGACGCGAGCACGCGCTTCGAGCTCCAAAACTCGCGGAGGGAAAATAAAAATGAAAAGGAAAAAAACTGATGAGGTTTGGAGCTGGTTGATTGGGAGATCGTTCGAGTACGCTGAGGGCCCGGGCTATCCGATCGACCATTTCTTTTTTCTCTCTTTCCGTGCGTGCGTGTTTATACATACATTATATGCGAAACATACAGGAACTCGCGTAGAACGATCCTTCGTACGCCTATTGCATTCCGATGTATCGGAAATTTTTTCTCCTCGCCTCTCCATATCCCCTTTCTTTTCTCCTTTTCTCCCAATTCGCGTATTGCACTTTTTCGTACACGTCATATATATGCCGTACACTCTCTCCTACCGATCGCCAATTGAACCATCCATCCGTCCGTATCTCTGTCCAACGATCAACGTGTGTATACGCATTCATATATCGTATACATATCGTTATCCCATTAAAATAGCTTCTCCAATTTTTCCTATATCCGGCACCCTCCAAAAAAAAATCTCCCCACGAAACGGACGTTGACAATTCCATCATTTTCTCAAACAAATACACACTCTGTGGCCACGACAGCATAATACGAATTTTTCTTTACGTTTTCGTGATTTTAAAGATTGCGAACAATTTTTCATAAATATTGCAATAAAAGCTGTGTTATGTATATAGCTTTCTCTGCAAGATTGAGAAATATATATTGCTCCGATCTTCAAGCGCATATCGCGAACGTTATATGAAATCTAGAAATATATTTTTTTCATGGACAAAGCAATTTGATAGAGACTCGGCGAGATAGAAAAACGGAGATAGAAAAAATAGTCTCGGGCCATCACACGGCAGAGCGGCGACGCCGCGTTTGTTTGAAAATCCGGGGATTTTTTCGCATTTATCAGTGTACGCTCAGATCTGGCTTCCGTATCAATATCCGAACACACGTGAAACACAGACAATCGTTCGCTCATACACATACATTGTCACGATCGGATCGTATGGATTTTTTTCCGCCCGGTGAAAAATAACGCATACATTTCTCCCCCCCCCTCTCTCTCTCCTGGCTCTTCACCCCTCTCGCGGACATCCGAGCAAGGGGTGGGGCGAGAGAGAAAGAGAGCCGAGTGTCTCTGTCTTTCGGGCGACGCATCTCTCTCGCCCCGTCTCTCTCTCTCACGAGACGAGCCTTTGCCCCCGCTCTCCATCCCACCCCTAAAACTACTCATCCTCTTTTTAACGAAATCCCCACACCTCCCACCCTCGAATCCACTCGTCGCTTTAGCCCGCGCAAATCTGATACAGACTTTCTCCTCCCTCGTAGTTGCGAAGCCGCCTGCTCTCGCTTTCCTCCTCTCCCCCCCCCCCTCTCTCTCTCTTTCTCACTCCTCACCTCTTCTCCCACACCCCACGCGTCCACCCCGCTTTCCTTCCTTCTTCCTTTTTCTATCTATTTCTCTCCCTCACTTCCAGTTCTTTTCACCATTCAAACAGTAACTGTAATTTTAAGCTGAAAGAACCGATTTACGCGGGCATCCCCCCGATGCCATTTTTTTTCCCCTGATCATGTCCCCTTTCCTCTCGCTCTCTTCGATTCGGCATCCCTTTTCCGACGATTCCACGTCCGCCGCGGCGGTGTCCCTCTCCGCGACTCTGCTCCCCGGCCGCGCGCTTCTTCATTCAATACCCACCGCCGGGCGATGTATTTATCAATACGTCGCCGTACAGGCATATATAACCGTACACGTTATTTCTCCCTGCCAACGCGTCTGTGTGTTGCATCGCTGAATAAATATAAATGGAAAAGTTCTCGCCATTATATATGCGTCTATGTGGGCCTCCATTTTTTTCTAGTCAAATTCTGCACCCGTGTATAGAAATATATATAGAACGCGACCCGCTGCATGCATCGCGAGCGACGACGGGTCAATAGAATTTATAACGTTTGAGAGCGCCGATGAATTGAAAAAAGTCGGGAAAAAGTCCTGATCGGCTGAACGCCGGGGAGAAAGGGTCGCGATTGACGAGGAGAGATGCTCGCCCGGAGCTTTTCGTTCGAGTCGCCGAACGCATTCACCAACAATTTTTTAGACTCGAAAACAAATCGTCATTATGTATTGCGGTTTGAGGGTTGCGCATTGTAGGAATCGTTCGGGGTTGATCATTGTATATACGCGCGTGTACTTCTCGAAAAAATACAGAAATCTCTGAATTTTTATGACGTCACATATGATGGTCGGTGGTGCAGATGTCTGACTCTATACACCGTTCTTCAACGTAAAAACAAAAAATTTTACTTTTTTTTTTCATTTTGCAATATGTTGGTAAAATAAGAAAAAAAATCGCAATAGCGATTTTCACGCATCTGTGGATCACTAGAGAACGTATAGCATATAGAATGGGAGTATTTACAATAACTCTGGGGAGTAAATATTAACATCATTAAATCGGTACAATGCAAATAAATCGACAAATGATGATGATCGCGCTCTGATATTCGCGAATAAATGTATGTTGAATTTGGCTGCGATTCGTAGAAACGAAATACGTGTAATTATTAATAGGGCTAGAAAATTTACGTTTCGGTGAAATTCGAGGCCTCCGTCGTTAACGATTTGGTAATTAATTACAGCTGGACGTGATGCAGCATTGCCGTAGCGGTATTAAATTGACGTATAGTTGGAATAACAGCGGAGGTCAGAAGGGTTTCCCCTGTCTCTTTCTCGGCTCGCTACCCCCTTCGCTATATATAATATCCTGCAAAGGCAAGAGCGAGAGGAAAATTTTCTCCCAAATGTTAGTTCAAGCAGGAGAGAGACTGGACTGTGTTGAGTTGATGTTTGCCAGCTGATTGATGATGTTACATTATACCAACGGTTCGATCCTCACCAGCCCTCTCTCATTGCCAACTTTTACCTCGCTCACACTCCCGATCCATGGGACTTTTCACACGAATTGAGAATCCATTTACGATACTCTTTTCGCTCTTGTAAGAATTCATCGTTCGACAATAAGGAATTCTCGGAATGTAAACTATACTGCATAATTATATTTTGGAATAATAGCATGAAAATTTGCATGGAATCACAGAGTCCTCTGCATAAGCTAGAACCACAAAAGAGAATAATGGGGAGAGAGTACATACTGAAACATCTCTATAGTTCAGTCTGAAATTAATCCCACGTCCATGCTCGTGCTTATTTTCATGAACGCATTTTTGATCATTTTGACGTTCTGTGTATTATGATTTCCCACTCAAATTACCAATTACGCATCAATTTTCAAAGAAAATCAAGTTTCAGATTTCTTTCTATTTTTAAGCAACTTCTGTTTTCTCAGAAAGATTTTGTTAAATAAAATTTAATGTAATATTATACCTTCTTTATGATTATTCATATTTTTATATACTTGATATTTATCTTTCTTTGTAAATGCAGCATATGACTATCGAACTATCCTATATTAAAAAAGACATGAGGCCTCTAATCAATTAATCGGAATAGAGTGCATTAATGCGAAGTTGTATGAAGTAGCGCCTAGAAGAACACAGCAAAATATCGATTCAAAACTGTAAAACAGGAAAAAATGGCAATTTAAGGGGTACACTCCTGTCGATTTTTTTCGAAAATATTCAAAGCGTGATAACTTTTTAAATAATTGATGAATTAATATAATTCCTGAGATATCCCCTTCGTTTTGCAAAAAGCTTTAAGAATCACCCTTAATAAAGTTGATTTGGTCAAGAAAAAGAAAAGATATCGCTAACTGAAATTTTCATGGGTCGACGAGACCCAAGTGTGACTGACCAAATTTTTTGAAATTTTTTAAATTCGATTTTAAGAGCCTATTCGATCGAAAATTCCCCGTAGATAACGAAAATGATAATTATTCGGGGTGAAATCCAAGAATTCATATTGAAAAATTCAAAAAACTGATAGAAAAATCAGTTTTTTCAATTTTTTTTTCAAATTCAACAAGTTCAATAGAGTGTCACTTCCAGTATAATTTTCAATCATACGAAAAGTGAATAGTTTAGTATTTCTAGTTTATAATGCCGTTTCAAAATACTTTTAAGAAAATGTCGGTGCGAATGTATCTTCTATATTAAAAAAGAGATGAAACCTGTAATAAATTAATCGGAACAGAGCGCATAATGCAAAGTTGTATGAATTGTGCGCCTAGAAGAACAGTAAAATATCAATTCAAACACGTCAATAAAAAGCGGCCGCGTTGTCGCTCGTTTTGACAAAAAAAAATCAACAATTAATAACAATAATTAATTTCTCATGATTGTATTCCGATAAAATTGTTTAAAAATAACCTTCTCCCATATTTTTAACCCTTTTTTTATTCTTTGTTTCAGGTGAGTGAGATAACAAGTTATACGAACCCAGTTTGCATGCGTCACCAATGAAGGTAGAGTATTGAAAATTTTATCTAAGCTTTCTGACAAAATTATTAGCGTGACGAAGACGGATTACGAGTTGAGAAAAATGTGATAAGATAATCGAGCGATATATATAATTTCGAGGCGAAATAATGGCTCGTTGACTAAATTGGTTCGAGGCGTACGCGAGCCACTTGACAAACAACAGCCAATCGACAGATGCGAAACGGCGAATTAACTTGGCCGAGTGAAATGAGCGACAACGGGACTGTGACGATTGACGTTCGATCTTGATCGAAACGCTTGTATCCTATTTGCTTTTGAGCGGGTGACGTTTCGCGAGAAGGGACGCGACGGGCGCAGTAGAGAGAGAGAGAGAGAGAGAGAGAGAGAGAGAGAGAGAGAGACGGAAAGGATTTGGCTACCTGCTGTCGCCGCTGCGTTCGAGCTGTGCAAAAAGGAAGAAAGCAGGATACACGGGGAGCTCGAGCGATACAGCGAGAGGGAAAGCGAGATAGGAAGTCGACCGGCGCATCATTTGCGTGATTAATGTTGAAATAAATCAGAAGCTCCGAAACTGCAGTCGATAAATCCCGTAATTGCGGGATTATCATAAGTAAATAGGGAAAATCGATGCCGATGACATATCTGACTATAACGGAGCACCTGTTATTGGATATTAGATATACGCGCGAGTATCAGCGCGAGGGCGTACAAAATCCGTGTGCACGTACACGCATCGAGAGTTTGTTAATCTGCGGGCCCGACGCATTGGCCGAATATTCAGCTCGACTATACCAAGTCGCCGTATCGCACATTTCGTACCGGAGTAAAACGTGTACACATCGCAACCGTACGAATACAATTGCGTGTAAAATTTTAGGATTTCATTGATACGGAATTCCCACTCGACTCTGTTGAATTTTCAGAGCGATAAAAAGCTTTTCGTGTTAATAGAAATGCCCCCGGTATATAAAAGAATCATATTTTGCAAATCACGATAGAATGAGATATTCTTTAAAACAATTATTATACCCAACTGCTCGGAGTTTCGCAATTAATTTGTTTTTTTTTGTCTCGTGTTTTTTAAAAACATTTTCTTGTCGGAAAGATTAATGCTCGGTTCGCGTGTTATTGAGATGTCTGGATGGATTCAGGGGAAGAGAGAGAGAGAGAGAGAGAGAGAGAGAGAGAGAGAGAGAGAGAGAGAGAGAGAGAGAGAGAATGAATGGTGATTTTCGGTGTCAAGGTAAAACGTGTGGACGTCTCTTTTATTAATGACAAAAGGTATCGTAGACTCGATTACCGACAGCTCTCCGTTCCTCAACAGAGTGTATCCTATCGCCTCGATCCAACGTCAATCGACTTAATTCCCATTGTCCTCGAACGATTTTAATTATAAATAAATTAAAGGAGCTGTTTCGCTCAGATACGAGAAGGTTTAATGTATTCGCTTACGTATGTGTATAGACACGTATACTCTTTCGTGGTTAGAGGCAATCATGTCGAATCGACGTTCGAGCGCTCTCCTCCACACTCGCAGCAAACCCGGACGTTTCATTATTTGGATCAACGGAATCGAATTATAATCGAATTGCTTCAGCGTATTCAGAACGTTTTCCAACTTCTCATCTCCCCCTTTGCCCCCTTACATGCGCTGGCGAGCTACATCCACATTACCCGAGTTCGTTTTCCGAGTAGAAATGTTCCTCGTCAAAACTTTAGTCACCATAGGTCGTTCGGGCTAACATATGACATACCGTGGTATATTTTTCTTTAAATATATAGAGAAAAATAGATATTTATGTCACACGCTCGGAAAGTGGCGATTTTCTGACAATCTCGATGTTGCGATATGAGTCTAAGGTTTGTGGCGCGAGTTTACGAAAACGAGTGTAAGTTTGACATAGGAGAACACTGAGAACGGATTTAGTTGAAAATATTTAGTTGAAAATATTTCGTCGAAACAATACTGGTTTATTTGAAATAATTAAACTTTAGTTAAATCAACCAAGAATTTAGTTCAATTTGCAAAATAATATCGTTGAACATATTGAAACAAATATTTTGTTGAATTAACCATTTTTCGTCTTTAGTGTACGGAAATGTGCTACTTTCCGGCCTAGGCTGGGAAAGTAATCGGTATGGTAGATCTTCTGAAAATCGACAACTTTCCGGACGCTAGTCAGTGCTCGAAAATTCAACTTTCTGAGCGAGAATAACAAAAATATTATTTCTCTATTCTCCCACTTTTGTTAACTTTACTCTTCACTTCTCTACTCAAGACCATATTTTAAGTTAAATTTGGCGTTTTAAAACTGCAGAAGAGTTTTTTTTTTGAGTAAATTTATTCTAAAGTAGTGCATTTTTTAAATAGCAGCCACATTCAAGATAAAATACGAAAAAATAATGTCAAGAGTATAGAGAAGTGAAGAGTACAGTTAACGTACTGCCGTTTTTCTTCTGCGAAGCCGAGAATGCGTGTCGGGCGGCTCTGTCACCGAGACACGGAATTTAACGCTAGATTGATGCACGCGGGTGCACGAGCGAAGGCGAGAAAGGGAGCGAAGAGTGTGCACCGAAAGACTGGAGGCGCGGGCACGCGCAGGCGGGAGCGAGACCGTGTCGACACGAGGAGAGCTCGCGATATGAACGCGCGATAGGCCGGCACGATGCATGTTCGGGGCACGTGAGACGAAGCTAGCGAACAATCGACGTTAGCGAGGGAATGAGAGAGAGAGAGAGAGAGAGAGAGAGAGAGAGAGAATGTCTCTCATGCATACACCGGGCGGATAATACGCGCGATAATAAGCGTGATGGTAGGATAGCTCTCGAGCGAGAGTTGGAAAGCGTCACAAGCGAGCCGGCTACGCAGAGCACGTGGAGAAAGTGACGAATCCGTGTATACGCGAGCTTGGTTAAAGCTAATGGCAGGATCGAACGAGATCTCCGTGAATATCCGGCCGGTTATAGGTGTGATGTTAATTAAATGATATGATCATTAGTCATTATGGCGTCATTGTGTCCCCAACAACTTGGCTGCGTCGTTCGTCGCCTGTGCGCGCGACGAACAAACTCCCGCCCCCGTGTATACGGCCAACAAAACATGAGAAGCTGTTCGCACGATGTCGCACGGAAGGGCGTAAATCGAGCGTCAACCGACACGAAAAGGAGACCTTGATGTGCCCTGATGCCTTTCAATATATCGATGGACATTCGGGCTACCGCTCCTCGGCGCGCTCCGGATCTCTCTGCGGTCCGGTCACTGGGGAAGTTGCGGACATGTACGCCGAGGAGAGTCGGCTCTCCGTGTATTGTATTTAACCTTTCGGCTCGTGTGCACGCTCGCACACACGGACGAACCTCCTCTCTCCGTCCTCCGATCATTTTCCCTTATATACGCCCCTCTACGATTTTCATCGTCGCGCTACTCGCATTGTGTGCGGCCGAAAGTGGCGATACGGCACGGAGCTCGGCATTATTGGGCGCAGAAGTGCTCGGATCGCCTTCTCCGGCTCTCTTCCGTAACCGTGTGCGTGTATACAACCGGCGCCCCGGACATGCGAGTACGTCCGGGAACCGCAAAATTTCCACACACGAACGTTTCCACAATTCGCACACACGTCGGCCCCCCGGCCGTACACACACCGGCTCGCCGTTGGGCAACGATCGGATTATGGACGGTCTTTATATGCGCACAAACGCAAACACGCGGATTATTCGAGTGAAGGAGCGAGAACGAGGGGGGAGAGAGAGAGAGACGCGCGAAGCACAGAGCTTCGAGGGCTAAAATTCACAAGGACGCAACGCGATGCTCGCTTTAATCGGGGAAACTGGCTCGCCGCGGTCGATCTCGACATAGCGATTTCGTGATGCATATATATATATATATTCGTGTGCCCATCAGGATATGAGCGATATAATGAAAGACGATGGATGCTCTCCTAGGGAGACTCGCGAGCGTATTTGCGCTCTCGGGTGTAAAGAAGCCAACATGCGGAGAAACGGGAGGCACGCGTGTGCGTATACGCCCGGTCGAGAGAGAAATAGAGCGAGAGAGCGAGAGTTCATCGCGAGGGAGACGGAGAATAAGTGAAGCGGGGTCGCGTGTGTGGAATACACGTATCGGCGACTCCCGGGAGAGAGGCCCGAATACCACGTGCTGCAACGGCGGAGACGCGGGACCAGGGGAGAAACAGGAATTTAGATGCCGATCCGCCAGCATCGGTACTGCATGATGATCAGAGACCCACGCAGCGCCGACGTGTTTCCGTCTCTCTCTCTCTCCCGTGAGCAACGTCGTTCCAGTGGCTCCCATTAGACACGCGTCTCGACCGAAGATTCCGATTGTACTCCCGTATTCTCCCGGCTCGTACTCGCGCCTCCAAAAATTCAGCGCGCTTCCCCTCCCCCCTGATACTTCATTCTCTCCGTTAGAAATAGAGCCTCGATTCTCGGATAACGAAAAATAATCGCTCTGCACAAAAAAAGGGTGTGGTGCAGTTTTTTATTTCAGTCAAATATAAAAGGGAGTTTTTTCTTTCGTAAATTCATATATCTCTCGCTCTCTCTCTTTCTCTCTCTCTCTCTCTTGCGAACAAAAATCGTAAAAACAAGAATGAAGCGACGAAAATGTAAGTGTGCATGCGAATACATTACTTTGAGGTGGATTTTATCACTTCATTAAGGCGAGTTACGAGAAAGGGGGGAGGGGGCTGGGAGGAACGAGGGGGTCGGCCAACGCGGGAGCAAGAGAAGAGAACGCCAATTCCGAGATCTAAACTCCCGTGTCTCTTCGACCGCGAGTATGCAAATATATAGACGGGCGAACGCGCGTATACAGATATGTAAATACTCGCGAACATTCTTGGACGCGTGACTTCATTAATCGCGGATTCTCCCCTCGAATACGAGAGACACATATCGTATCGATGAGCGAGATGGAAGATATTGGATCTCGCGTTTCTCGTTCTTATCGAGCATGTTTGCGTGTCGCCCTCGTCTCTTCTCCCCCTCCCTCCGCATTTGCTCCCCTTTCAATTAATATTTTACGATGTTGTAACGAACCTGAGGGCGAAAAAATTCTGATACCCTCTTTCGCTTATCCTCTTATTTATTTTATTTTTCAATCGCCGAATGCACAATGAATCGTAAAAAAAATCTATATGTATTACATAATCAACGAAAATTTTCAACATTCTTATAAGAATGTTGAAATGCTATGTATATATAGCATGTAATATATATGCTATAGCATATATATTACGTTTAATTAACGAAAAATATAATAGTACTTAGTTCGTATCGAAAATTTTTTAAAAGTTCTCCAATGATCATCGAAAATGGGTATTTTTTTTATTGGATTCATAGACGTAAACGCGTTTAAAATTTCAGTTATATTCCCTTGGCTGCATCGCGCTGAAAACGAAACGTGCAACGTGTACATATATCCGTATCGTACTTCCTCGACATCGCATTTCGCGTTAATGGCCACAATTAGGTGTTTTAATTAGTGCACTCGCTCTAGACCAGTAGCAGCTGCAACCAAATTAGGGCTCCACAAAACAATAACTGCCGATTGAAGAACCTAATTAGAGCAAGCTCGAAGGCGCTCCCCACTCTGGACCGAGCGAAACTCCTCTCGAAGAACCGAGCATGAACCGCGAGCCTGCTTGTACATATTATTCGCTGTATTATTATTATTAGCACCGAATTTTTCATCAAACGAGACACACCCTTAAATCGAAATTATAATCATTATTAATTAGTGAATATATTAATGAAAAAAAAAATTGAAGCAAAATCATATTAACGATGACGTATGATTTTTTTTATATAATCGTGATTCCACGTGGGTAATCGACGTATGATTTCACGAGGCGTATTTTATTTTCTCTGCACGAAGAGAGCTCGCATCGAGCGCCCTTTCTGAGACATCACACTGTCAGACCGTAATTTAATACACGCACCGTGAAATAGAGACCGTAATGACTCGTAAGGTTTCAGGCTTACAATTAAATGCGACTATCCGAGTTAGTAAAATTCCTAATTCGTCTCGTCCATATCCTCTTTCTCTTTTGCATTCTCGCTGACTCTTTTGACTGTTGCTGAGCGTTCGCGAAGCTTCTGCCGCAGCTTCCGTTCTCTCTCTCTCTCTCTCTCTGCCTTTCTCCCGTGTTCCGCAGAAATCTCATTGCGTCCATTCTCGTGCTCTTTCTCTCTCACGTCCCCCGTCGCAACATTCTGTCTCGTACAAGCATTTTTCGTGTGATCTTCAGGGGCTTCGCAGAGCTTTAGCGAGGAATATGCGGACCGATCTCCGTCTCGCTCTTCCTCTCTGCACGATGCAAGCCGCTCGGTTTCACTCCCGGATGAAGGTGCAACCGGACATATTCCAAATTAAATGTAGTTACGAGCGGGAGAATAAAAAGGAGTAAGAAGAAGAAGAAGGCCTACGACGAGGCATAACCGGAACAAATTGAAAGCACCCTCGTATTATGTCCGTCGAGGCCTCTTTCCCTTTATCCTTTTACTCCGATCCTGACCACTCCCGGAAGTTTCAATTCATTTTTACCCCAAAAATAGAGACGTAAAAAAAACAACGATAAGCCTTTTCTCCAAATCCACCCTCTCTCGTGCTCTTCTATTTTCATTTACTTTACAGTCTCTCTCTCTCTCTCATTTCACTGTCCGAAAATGTCTAGAACCTGTGTAATATTATTGATATCGTGATTTACGAGTTGGGTCAAATTTCGAGCTTTTATTCGTGTCTTTACAACGGTCTCGGCACCCTCTATTTTGGGACCAAAATCCATACTCCACGAGGAAAAGCGAATATAGAGGAGACGGGGAGTAAGGGAGAAAGAGAGAAAGACAATAAAGCATGGGGCCGAGTTACGTGTACATTCGCTCCTCTTATTACAGTCGCAACTGGACACACGCGTAACATTTAATTAATGTCTGGACATTAGCATATAAACTCGTACGTAGAGGGCTCCACGATGATGTAACCTCACCCTTAGCTTCCTTTATACCGGACGGTGTCACAGAGCTCTGTGTGCTCGTTCGCGTGGACACAAACCCACTCGCGATACACTCTCGCAATCCCTTCGTCTGCACCTACGACACCAACACTCCAAGAGCATGCATTATACACGCAAGACAGGAGGAAACGACTCGCGTGGAAGTGAAAACGTCGAGGCTGAATGGGAAACGAAACAGAGTCTCCATATATAGTTGCGAATATGCCCAAGTTAAACTGCTTCCTCAAATTCTATTCACTTTTCTTTTCTCCTTTCTTTTGTTCAACGATCAAACATTCTCTATCGAACATATACACATATCAGGGATAAATTGTGATAATATAAACTTTATCGCGAGGTGACGAAATTATAACGATCAGCATCTAAAAATTAATTTCGTTGTATAATACTTGGGGTATTAAAGTGACTTTTATTTATAGTAAGAATTGTGAGATAATTAATTTATGATCGATTAGGTTCTTCGAATGGAATATAAATATTTCATAAAATTTTATTAATTTTTGAGGGGGTCCCACTGGATCCCGTAGTCTCATAAAAAATAGTGAACATTTTAATTATAATATAAACGAATATTAATAGATCTTTCGCAAAAATATCAAATCACACCGTCTCCTATATACAGCAATAACCCGACATTTTCTTTTTTTCAAATATCCTCATACATACACATGCTCTACAAAATTATAAACAATTTTAATGTAAATTTAGCAATAAAAAAGATTTGCGTTTCTCTTTCTCGATCGAGAAAATGGTCGAGTCGAAATAACCAGAAAATTTTTCGAATCCGAGAGCGCGCGCGCGCACGTGGTAATTAAAAGTCGGGGTAAAAACTGAAAAGTCGTGCACGAGGTATGACCGCCGCGCACGGGAATTCGAGAATTACGAAGCCCCATACGAGTTTGCTCGGTTAGCTCCATCATCCGTACCGGGGCACACAGCAACCGCTAATAGTTACATTGTCTAAGGTTTCGATAACCCAGTGAGCGTCGTACGTGCTCTGGGATTCGAACTTCCATGTTTCCCTCTCCCTCCGTGGTACGGCTCTCAATTATATTCCGCGCAGTTCCAAATTAAGAGGTATACATATATATGCACCCGTGAAAAAAAATAAATAAATATGGCGATGAAGGGCAGAGGGGAGGGGCGGGAGGAAGAGATAAAATACAATCGCGCATCGGGTTGTAAGTTCGTATCATTAGTAGGACGATCGAATTAAAATATTTGATTGCCAAAAGGGGCCTCTCGCACCTATATGTTCCTTTCGTATCGGGTCTTCCCCTTTTCCTCACCTTTGCTTCTGCCATGCTTTCGGAGGTACGCCGTATAGAAAGCGTATATATACGAGCTTGTATCGCGCTCACGGCAGAGACCTCTCTCGTTCATCGCGTTGCGCTTCCAAATTTGAAATGCTAAACAGTAAATACGCCTAATGAACACGTATGCTCGCCATGTCCGTCTCTATGTTTGTACCAGCAGCGTCGACATTAACTGACGCGACGATATTTGCGTTGGTAAGTTTCTCGCCTCCCTGCCCTCATCCCGCTGCCGCCCCTTATTCTCTCCTTCTCTCGCTCTCTTGTACCGCATCATGCGGATAATAGATTCATCCTTCACGCTTCTTAATTAGGAGGTTCAGTTTTATTGGCCTCTCTTGTCGCCGCTCAACGGCGACGAGCATCAACGACGACGCATCCGTACGCTCATATTCTCCGCAACCTACAATTTATAATGCGCTTATAATATACTTATATCTGCACGTGCAGATACACGAGGTTAAGCGAGAAATGGAGGAATATAAAAGTATACGATACTCGGAAAACAATTTGTCGAGAAACTTCTCCTCGTATATTGCGCAATTTAACGTGTATATATATATATATATGTATACGTCTATCATTTTCATACTTTTAAATCTCATCGTCGATTTATTTTGGCCTCAATATAAATCAGAAATTTTACATTTTTACATTTTTTATGGAAATACAAAATATATTACACTCGATATTCTTTCGAATTATCGGCCACGCGAGTTGAAACATATTCCGGGATTTTCATCACTCGCAGCTTTCAATATATTCGCGTAAATGCAAATAGGGAGCAAAAAATAATCCGATATTCTCGTGTATCGATATGAAAATAGTAATTGTGTGCATTAGAGCGGATTGCATGAAAAGCTGTGGCGTGGCAGGGCCTTCGTAACAAATTCCACTCCGAGCTTTTCTTCGCCGTTTCGTTCGTATCGCACTTCGCGATCCCGCGAGATTATTTTGCATTTTGTTCGAGCCGGAGCTCCCGCGATTTCACCAACTCTCATCGCTATATTTATTTACAAATAAATATAACACCTATATATATGTATGCATAAAGATATACGCGTTACAAAAGATCTCTCGCAGCCTTTACAGAAAAATCATCAATATTTATATTGCATAATGCATCCGTAATTGCCGGGTGTACACTCCATTTATTTCGATTTTGTAATGCCATGAAAATGTATGAACCGATAGCTGTTGTTGGAGCAGAGCTACCGCACTTTCTCTCTCTCTCTCTTCGCGTTTCTATTATTTTTTCTTATTTTTTATTTTTTCCATTCAAGAACTTGAAGATTTAAAGCGTTTTATTGCTTCGCCCTCATATTCTTCGTATTTTCTTAATGCTTTCCACGTTATATTCTCGCGACTCGAGCCAAGAGGAAAAAGAGAAAAATTTCCGGAGCTCAACGTCCGGCCCGTTGCTTCGAATTCACGAAGGATACAAGCCCCGATGTGATAAATCTCAATCTCGTCGCAGTGTGAGTTATGAACGGACATCGCGGGTTTACAGCCCGAGCGAGAACTCGGTCGGACGCTCCGCTGAGTTTATCGACAACTTGTACAACCCTTTTCCGTATAAGAACGCCAAGACGCGATGTGTCCGAGCGCTTGTTTCCCGACGGATCAGAATCTCATCGAAAATCACAGCTGATGTATATATATAGTGAAACGCCCGAACGAGAGACTTTTGGAACAACGATGACTTTTATTTCAGCGATTATAGAGACATATCGCGAGAGAAAAAAAAGGATGAGACAGAAATTGAGGTCGCGGCCTGATTTCGAGCGTGTACATCCGAGCCATAATAATTTTTACTGACTCATTCGCAATCGGCAATGGTCCGTGCTTTTCGTACAAAGGGGGGGGGGGAGAGAATGGAATCTCATCGGCCTCACCCTTGGCGTCATCGATTAATTACGACTCAGTTCGCGTGGCACGACAAAGCAGAGAGAGGCGGTTGGTTGCTAAAATATATAATGGGTATGGATTTTATCGAGGAGCCGTCTCGTTCGGAGTGCGAGAATGAGACGCGGATAGGTAAGACAGCAGCGCGAGTCTCGGAGCTGCGGGAGGATCCTATTTTCTCAAGGGGTTCGATCGCTAGAAATTCAATAGGGGAGGAGCAGCCCGTATAGCCAGAAATCGTGAGAACAAGAGCGGAGACTGCGATAGAAATTGAAGGAATACCGAGGGTCTCCCCGGCGAATGAGAGGGAGGGAGCCAGCGAAAGAGGGAAATGGGAGTCAAAACGTTGGAAGGAGACGAGGAGCGTCGCGGCGCGTCCTCGAGAGGAAGCTCGCGGGGCTCTCTCGCTCGTGTCCGGCCCGGGTGTGCAACCAGTGCGGGGTGATTGCGGTCAGTCATGAAGAGGAAGGAGCACACCAGGCGGCGCTCAATGAGAACAGCCGGGAGGGTTAAAGGAGGAGAATGATGAGGAGAATGAGAAGGTGATGGGAGAACGAGGTCCCTCGTACACAACGACTCTGGAGAGCAAGAGAGAGAGAGAGAGAGAGAGAGAGAGAGCTTCGGACTTGAGAGATCAATAAACGACCCTCCAACCTGGACACTCGGTCCATCCTTCATCAACGCTCGCATCTTCCCTCCTACGACCGCAGCGTCGCGATTCCGACAACCTTCAACTCATCCCTTCCCCTCTCATCGTAATTCCTCTTTCTTCCATTCTCTCTCTTTTTCTCATCTCATCTGTCTACATATATACATATATATCTGTAAACAAGTATCTCTTTTTCTCTCATCGCTGATTCACGTGATCGTTTACTCCCTCTCGCCCACGACCCCATCTCGTGTACGACAAACAGCTGTGGATTCGCCTTTTTTCACTGTTAAATCGTCCGTCCGCCGGCGCAACGTCTTCCCGGTATGAGAACCCAGAGGGAAAGGGTGGGTGGGGAACGAGAGAAGGATCCTGCACGCTCCAATCACCAACGACTAATCTCCGATTAATGATCAGCTCCGGGCAAGCGCGAGGGGAGGCTGGATTAACGATCCATTGCGATGATTTCGGGCTCGCTATCGCCCGTACGACGGCGATAAATTATCTCGGTCCGTATATATAGTGTATCTCCTCATCGCGGAGATATTTTGTTCCTCGTTGGAGAATAAACTCCTTTATTCTTTCTTTCACTTTCCGGAATCCGGTCGACTGGAAGCGAACGCGATACGAGCGCGGTCAATTCATCTGCTCTTTTCTCCCGAACGATATAATTTTGTAATGTTCGCATTTGCGGGAGAGAAAGTTTTCTCTCTTATTTCTATTCGGAAATCAAATTCGTGACGAAATAAGTTCCTTTTTGGCGTACGATTGCGATCGCAGGAGCGGGCGAATGGCTTAATGGCATTAGTGGAGTATTACCCTCGTCGTTTTCATCCCTCTCGGATTGAAATCCGAGGGTTATATATACCGGCGGCGAAGTAAAAAGCAACCGAGTGAGATAAAATGCGCGAATAAGAATCGGTAGCTTCACCTTGGTAGTGGAAAAAAGAGAGCGCGAGCGCGATGGGGGGGACGAGGAAAAAAAAAGGAGAGAAAAAGAGATCGCTGACGAGCGGGGGAGGAGAAGTTTCGGACTTTTACGGTCGGGAGCTCGTACGCTCGGCTGAAAGGCGCGAGAGCGCTCTGCAGAGAGTTAACCAGGTGGGATGGGGGGCGAAAGAGGTATAGAGGAGGTTGACTCGATGCACTGGGTACGATGTCGAAGGCACGCGGCGCTCGGAGGATGAGGAGGTGGAAGCTCTCGGCCGGGGAAAACGCCGGAGGTGGAGGGAGGAGACCGAGTTTGCGAATGCCGCGAGCAACTGGTGGTGGAAAAACACGCTCGTTCGCGTTTGCCATCCCCTTAGCTGAGCACATCGCGATTCTGTGCCTCCACCGAGCCGCTCTAACCGCGTTCTTTCGCTCTCGTTCACGCCGCCCGCTCGCTTATTCTTCGCCTTTTTATCTCTCTCTCTCTCTCTCTCTGTTCCTCATCCCCTTTTCTCCTTCTATTCTCTCCCCCCACCCCCCTCTTCCTCGCGCACCTCGTTCTCCTCCTTCTTCTCTTCCGGGTGGAAGCTTTTACGCTTCTCGCCCTCCGTTCTTTCTCTCCTCGCGCGCTCCTCTATTATTTAGCTGCACGCCGGAATTCCTGTGCCGCGTACTCGATGCTCAAAGCGACGGGAGAATCGCTTCTCCTCGCCCGATCCTTTTATGAACAAATAAATGCCAAAGGGTGACGAGCCCGCTCTCTCTCTCTCGCTCTCTCGTACGAATTCGTGTCGGTTTGCTCGGTTAAATACATGTGCGAATGAGGGAGAGCGCTCGCGGTGCGAACGCGAGTGTGAATCGTTTAAATGCGGGAGAGAAAAAAAAGAGAATCTATTGAAGATCGAGTTGACTCTTCGACCAGAATGAGCCAAGAATAAGCGCGCTTTTGCCTTCCGCCTTTTTTGCTCCCCGCTTAAATGCTCTTTGCACGATCTTCGTCACGCTTCGACTGGGATTGATAAAAAAGTAAATTAAAATAGAAGAAAAAAATTTTTTTTTTGTACGAACGAAGGGGAGGAACGTCGGCGGGAAACTGGAGACCATCGTTGGGAGATTATCGTCCCTTCGTTCGGAAGTGAAAATCCAGACGAGCTTCTATTCCCCGAGTGTTCATTAGATCTTGCAATATTCACGTTCTAATCCCTCAGATCAGTGGGCGCCGTGGTGGTTAAGCCATCATTAAGATTCGAACAATTCAGGCTATCAGGCGACGCGGGGGCGGAGAGACACAGAGAGACGGACAACACACAGCCCGGTCGATGCTGGTTACCGGAATAATCTCAATTTGCATTTTCGTCCGCACTGTGTGTTTTCTTCGTCATGTGCGAGAGGTTTAATGCTCATTCCATCCATCTACTTTTCCGACTCGAGTGGTGATTACCGTGAGTGGAAGAATAAATACTCCGAGAGCTGGAGAAAAAAAGAAAACCGGGGGGGTCCGAGCGATTCTTCCATACGCTTTTTATTTGAGTTGCGAGAGTTTTTTTCTTTTTTAATCTAAATTTTCTCTCGTCTCTGTCGCGCTCTTATTCGTTGAACGGCGGACTCTATGCGATTAAGCCGTCTAACTGTTTCCCGAGGGTGAGGGAAGAACGGCGACCAGCGTCGACGTTGTCTCGTAATCCCATCCAGCGTCCAAAATAACCGCGTCGACGGTCTCCTTTCTCTCGTCACGGAATCAGCCAAACGACGGAGAAAACCCGCTAAGTGATCATTAGCACGAGAGACCCGGGCATACTTTCCTATCGTAAATTTGTAAAGCAAACAACACTTTGCGCCTGGGCTAATTTGCTTGCCCGGAGCCTTCGGATGCCTCGGCCAAAGATTCAACATTAAAAACTGGACCGACCGGATTTTCACCCAAAGTATTTTTATTAGGACGAAAATTATTGCAATTAGACGTGGGCTCATAATTTTCGTCTTTTTTACATTTGGGTGTGGATAGATCGCTAGATATATGGTGTCGGTCCACCAAAGACCGTTGAAGCTCGAATAAGAGGTCGATGAGAATAAAGAGAAGAATATAAGAAGAAGGAGGAGAAGATGAAGAAGAACGGGAAGGAAGGAAGGAAGGGGAAGGATCGAGGTGCGGTTCACCTCGTCGGACTGTCCTTGCGAAATTGGTTTCTTCGTGTAGCAAGGCGTGGTGGAAGGTTGGTGGGGGGGGGGAGATACACATTGCCGAGGGTCCCTTCTGGCTCCGGAGACTCGTGTATCTCGCTCTTGTCCTTCGCTCCTTTCTTTCTCCCTCCCTCGACGGCCCCCTCATTCCCTTGCAGGAGAGTTTCGAAGCTCGGGGACTCTCGAGCGAGGCAGAGGAGAGAAGAGTCTCTCTCCTCGGTCTCCGCCGAGCTCTCGTCGTATTCTCGTCCAGCCGAGTCAGGGGTGGATGAGCAAATACATGCTATGCATAACAATCGATCTCCCTGGAAACTATGGGGGCGGGATGCTGGTCAGCGGGCGGATAAAGGATCGAATCGTCCAAGGTAGAGAGTCGAGCAGAGGCAAGATGAAGGTGCTAGTGGGCTGCTGTTACCACCACGAGGATCTTCGGAGTGTGTCGGTGCGCGTTGGTATCGTTGCAGACGCGGACCTTGCGCGTCGGCACAGTGATGACCGGATGGACGAATGGACAAGCGGACGGACGGGTAAGGTGGCTGCTCTCGCTTCGGACGATGTTGGTGTTCGTCCAAGTGCTCGTTCGTTGTTACCCTGCTGGGTATCTAGCTCCGAGAAGAGCGGAGATATCGGCCGTACAAGACGAGAGAAATACTCTCTGAGATAGCCCGGTAGCCGACACCCTCCGTCCGATGTCCATTTCTGTCCGTATAGTCTCTCTCTCTCTCTCTCTCTCTCTTTCCACCCCGCGTACACACTACACCCGGCGAGTCTGGCTCAAACTTGCTCCCCTTCTCGGAATCTTCGGCTGTCTTCCCGAGAGCCGTTACTTGCGGCTCTTATCCCCGTCCGTATACGAAAACAGCCTACGAGATCCTGACTGACTGGAGCGCCGGATGAAATGGACGATAGGAATCGACTGGCCGAGCCCCTTTGCATTTCTATCACTCGTTGAAAACCATTTATACTCGAATGAACAATAGCCTACACGAGACGAGTGGCCCAGACGTGTCTCCCGGGCACACGCTCTTATTTATTCTCGCTCAATTCCTTATTCTCTCTCTTTCGTCCAGCTCGCAAATGGATTTCGTTCGGCCACCAAATTCTTTTTTCACCGAGGATAGCAGGACGTCTTCTCGATCATCCGTGACACTCCCTTCAACCCTTCTACCACCGAATTTCCCTCATTTAAATATCTCCCCGGATTAGGGAAGGCGCGGCCAGATTTTCTGGGCCGGGCCCTGCGAGGCGAATGACGAAGAAATAAAACGCGCTCCTCGCGCGTCCATGAAAACGTACAGGACAAAGTCGTTTCGTTGGAGCACGTACGCAACCTGGCTGTTTCACTGCCGAGACGAGAGCAAGAGCGGCGTCATCGGTCAACCAGCATTACGGAATTTGCATGTTATTTACTCGCGAGCCACCGAGTACATTTGTTTGGATTATCCCCGAAATAAACTAGTACTCGTTCCCCGTTTTTTCCCCTACCGCCGCTCGCTCTTTCTCTCCGTTCTCTCTCACCGTCGAGAGCTCACCCGAAGTGGATAACATACGTGATTTTGGCAAATGTATAGTCGCGAGTGGGCTCCGCGCTATAACGCTGTTCATCTTCTGCCCGAAATGACGGCCGCGCTGGATTTACCCGAAAAGCCAACAAATCGCTCCAGTTTGTGTTTTACCATTACCCGAATCATGCACAAGAGCCTCGTTATCTCTTGACCTGCCTACTTATATCGTTTATACCGAGAAATTATATTTAATACATTCAGCTGCATCAACGTCCACTCGAAATAATATAAATGGATGGACGAGCCATGTCTTTCCTACTTTATCGAGAACCAAAATATCCTTCGAATATGGATCGCATTAATTTGGCTTGTCCATCAATGTCTTTCGACGTATGATTGCCTAAAATGATGGAAAAGACACATATTACAGCGTAGTTTAATCTTGGAAATTTCTGTCTGATCGTGATTCTCCTATCTCCTTATAATATTGTCGTGTCGAACACGCTGTCAAGTCGTTAATTAGATTTCTTTTAATTTCGAATATATTTTCGATTGAATATACTCGAAGAGTTGCAATTATGATGTCTTCAAGATTTGCAAATACATTATAAGTGAAAAACAAAAAATACTTCAAAAAAATTACAATTTACATTATTTTTTAGATCTTCAAGTAATATAGTAATATACACCAAAAATGTGAAAATTGTTGAAGCGCCGTCTGGCATTGATAACCGATTATAAAGAATCATGCATGAAAAATTAATATTTATGAGATATTTTCAAACGAGTCTCATCGTTTCCTCTCTTTTTTTTCGCCCTCGTCTCCAATCTCTGATGTCTTAAACGAACCTAATTAATGTATACCGCATCTGCATTATTTGTTTACTTTCACTTCATTATACTTCGTGACAACGGTGAAAAAGGGGAGCACCGAATACCACCATTTTATGCAAATTTTTATGTAAATATACATACACTTACGTACATAGACGTGTATACAGGAAGAAGAAAATTTCGTCGGGAGACAAAGGAGACGAGAGAGAGTTTCCACCCTTGTGTCATTGAAGCTCTCGTCGCGAGATGAAGAGAAAAATGTTCTCCCTCGGGCTCTCCAACCTCTCTTTTTCTTGATGATCTCGATTCTTCGCCATATCGTGTACGAGAATTTTCTCCCAACCCGATCCAGCCTTTCTCTCTCTCTCTCTCTCTCTCTCTCTTATTTATACTATTGTTATTATTATTTATTTACATTATCATTATCATTATTTCGCCGTTACGATTGTGGCTACATAATTCGACGTTCGCGCTTGTATTCCTCTTCCTCCCCAGGTTAGAATACTTCCAAAGTCGATCCGCGTATAATAAAACGCTTCACTTCCATTCATAATTCATTATGTTTATTCAACTCTCATTAATCCTTTGATTAACTGTATTTCATTATTTAGATTGAGACGGGGCCGTGCTCTTAGCGTGTAGAGAGCGAACGAGGTGGTATTCTGCGAGGAGGAGACGAGTCGATATTAATCGTCGGGCAAAAGAGATCTCCGCGGAAAATAAATTCTCACTGTATATTACGGCTGCTATAAATATCAAAAGGACGTATATCACGTATATTCTCTCATGCAGATTCGTTTCATCGCTTCATATAAATATGTATCGCACCCTTTCCCCTCCGCAGTTTCAAAAATACACATGCACACCTCTTTTGCCGTTTTTCCTCTCTCTCTCTCTTCATCTCTCCCTCTCCTCCATCCTTTATACCTCTCTCTTCTTTTTTCCCTTGACGAGAGCCCCGCATCCTCGTATTTCGCAATTATCCTTCCTTCCACAAGAGCCTTTGATTTCAGACGAATTCACGCGGGTAAAATAATTCTTTATTAACCGCGAAAAATGTGCACGATCGGATTGCAAAATTAATATCAATTTTCATTTCAGACGCAGCACTTACCGCTGCTGTTTTATTTATTTATTTATTTTTTAATTTTGTTTTCTCGGAGACTTTGTAATCCATTCTGTTGGAATATACACATACGGTCGCGCGGATTCGAGCACATCAGCCGTGTGCCTACGTAGTGTTAATGAGACACATTCACAAAGTTTGCCTCGCGCCGAGACGAGTCAATTGTATGCGAGAAAATTGGCTTTTCAATTCTCTCAACCTAACGGTACAAGGGTAGTACATTACAAGGCTTTTCTAACATTATATAGACACATTTAGAGGCGTATATACGCGTATATGAAGAGCGTGAAACTTACGCCAGAGGTCTCGTAAAGTTCAGATAAATTTAAATCCTACTAGCGAAACGCGACAAACCTTCAACCCCTTCGCTGTAAAGCCTATATATCGCTGTAAATCCTGGAAAAAAAATTCTTTAAAAAGCAAAAGAAACTGAAGAAAAAAATCCCAACGCGATAGAATTTCGTTGATCAGTGTAAATTAAAAAATGATTTAATTCGAACTCTATTTTTTTTGCTCAGCCGACTGTCGTCGTAATCTTTTGATTTTACGCAGTGTGGAATGCTCGTAAGGAGCAGGACTGAAAAAAATGGAAAACGACGAGATATCGTACATTATTTTCGTTTGTGTACATTGATATGCACGTAGGTGTGCGTTTATAGATGGAAACACACAGGAGAGGGTTATTGCTAACGGATGAAAAAGCGCGCAACGCGAGGTGGAAGCACACCCTTCGCCTTTTTTTTTATTTTCATCTCCATCTCGCTCTCTCGCTCCGTGGGGCTTTTATTATCCGGCTTTAATTTAAGCGGCGTTAGCCGCTCCGTCACGGCTCCAGGTGTGAATTAAACATATCCCTTCCCACCTCTCGTCCATCTCTCTCGCTCGCTCCTCTCATCCCTGTAACAATGCGCGCGCGGCATAATTAAATGTGTGTTCTAATAAATGCCTCGACCGAGGCGAACTTATCTACACTTATTCAATTGCACGTAAACACACCCTTTTGCAATCGGGCAAAGAATTTGCAAGAAGAACGATAACGTCGTGAAGAAAATTCGAGAATATCAAGTAACAATAAATTATTTTTCTTTTTATCGGTCTTTTTTTTCGATAAAATTTGAAATATTTTTGTTTTATCGTTCCGAATCGTTTCATCGTGTCTGCTGAGTTAGGCTAGTCGATCACTGACGTGGGAGGCGAACTGGGCAATTCTGATGTAACGCGCGCGCGCGCACGGACGAGCCAGGCTCGAGATTCGAGCCTGGAAACTGCTGATTCGAAATTAACGAAAATTAATTGGCACACTCGAGATATTAATTCTCAGGATGCTCCAATTGTTATCTTCGGATATAGCCTATGCGAATCTTGCGCTTTTCAAAGTGTCGACGCTCCGAATGGTTTTTTTATCGGCGATGGAAAAAATTCAGCGGAATTACAGCTGAATTTGTAATAATTGGATGCTCGTGAAATAATTTGTTAAAAAATGGCTCGTATTGTCTCTCATCAGGTATGAACCGGCTCCGCGTAAGAGTGGAATTTCTTCAACTTCCGACTACTGGCGCGCTCTTTTACGTCTCTCTCAAGCTCCGTAGTTAAATATATTGCGCGAGCAAAACTTACTCCCCGGGCTGTTCGCTCCAGACGGCCCCGAAGAGTCTGCATATCTCGCGCGGGCAAACCGCGGAACAGTCTGACAATTAAAGTTTAAACTTGGTGAGAACTCTGTTTTACGCCACACGCTATGCAGCAAGACACATCGGACGGAGAAAAAGGGAAAGGGACAGCGGGGAAAAGAGAGGGAGACGAGTCCGTGAGTCTCATAAAACCTAATATAATTAAGCATAAAAATGTTCCTCCCTCTTGCGCGCACTAAACCCGAGATAATGCACGAGTTACCTCGTTTAAAATCGACCAATGTCCACACTCTGATGCCATTTTTCAATGAAACGAGACCTTTTTCTTTTTGTTTTCGAGATAATATTTTCCCCCAAATGAATCCCGTCACCGTGAAGGTAAAACGTTCATAGAAAAAAAAACAAGCGTAATGCGGAATAATTAAATTACGTGGAGGAAATGACAAAGGAAAAATTTTTTTTTCCCTCGTGCCTTTTTATGCCATTATTATTTCACGCAGATATGCTGATCGAAATGTTTATTCTTCTACTTTTCTGCTGGAAGAATTTTTCATTCGCACGCGATACACTCGGTATTTTTACTTTGTAAAGTAAATATTAAGTCGAATGGGATCTTGAGGCATAGTTGTCTCGTCGACGCAAGTTTCTTCAGAATTATCGATCATACATATTCTCTCTGTCACTTTTTTTCATCATTCATACAAATATACGTCTTAAAAATGATGAAATTTCATAGACGTGCGTGTTAATTACTTTGACAAATATCACACCGACTATTTTTCTGAGCATCACCAAACGTTATAAATTCTTTTTCCTACAACGAATATCTATACGCATTGCTAAAATTGCATTAAAATATAATTAATGTACTTTGGTATAAAAGCTTTTATTTATAACATTAAAAATATTAGTAAAAAAAAAGTACAGGAAAAAATGGAAACATATTTATTACGGAAGTAAAATTACTTTTCAATGAAAAACTTAGAAAAATCAATTTCGAGTTCTCAGTACAGATAATATAATTAGATTCGATTTTATTATCGCCGTGCGAAAACCGGGTGAACGAGGCGAAAGTGAATAAAAAGGAGGTTCTTTATTAAAATACCCGTGGCGGAACAGCCAACACACTATTACGGAAGTCCGACTCGCCGGTAAAATGTGCCGCGCGTGGTGCACGCCCGAGAGCACGTACAGTACGTGAACGTGTGTGCGAGTGTGCGTAAGTACGAGAAACTGAGCACCGGTCACGAGAATTGCCCCCCTCGGCTTATTATTACATTCTACTTTACACCGAAACACGTAAACACATACATTCGCGTTATACGATGCATGAACTCTCTTTGCAAAAGAACTGCTGGTTATGTATACATACAGCCTCGGCATATCATTAAGTCGTATACACGGCTAAGTTTTTGCGCAGAGACAGGAAGAAAAATTCTTATCGGGCTCACACGTTGATTCGGTGATTTACCAAAGCCCCATTTCTTTCTCGCTAACTTTCATCGTTGTTATTTCTTTTTTTTTTCTTTCGAGTACAAGTCGTTGCTTTTCAGTTCGAGAAAATGATTCTCCATCGATTTTTTTTTAAATTAATATTTTACGTTAATTAATATTAATAGGTACGTGTACGAGTGATTCGTTATCCACGAACGTGTCGGATTTGTTTTTTCCAGGTATGTCGTGCATGGATTATGAAAATTTGAAAAGAAAAAAAAGTACAGAATTGATAAAGCGATAAATTCAGAGCGTAACAGATTATTGTCGTCTCTTTCTCATCGCATCAAAAGGAAATCGTATCTGGTTGCACGAATAATTATTTTTACGTAAGCTGTTCATTCTCTCATACTGTGCGAATCAAAAATATATCTCGTTCATGGAATAATGTTACAAACAGAGCGGTCTTCCATCCCCCTCCCCACTTCCTGCAAAAATTCCCTCCGGTGCCCAAGTAGTTTATAATGCAACGATAATTACCACTTACGTAAACCGAACGATAATAATAACGCCGACAATAACACTAGAAATAACTGTTATTATTATCCGAGAAGAGCGCGACAAGAATTCTATTTGATATTCTATCGAGAGTGGCGGCAGAGACTCCAGGTAAGTACATTTGCAGCCGGGAATCTATACCGCGCCTCTACATTGTCTGCATTGTCTAAAAAATAATAATAAGCTGTTACATGACACATTACAAACATTCATCAGTAACTAATATTAAATTCAATGTAGAGTCCTGAAATAAAAGTTAAAAATACGCGTTTTTTTTTCTCTTTCCAATGAAAATAGCTTCAAGCACAATAGAGGAAAAATATTTAAGTTTAAATAACCTAAAAAAACGCATTTTGTAAAAACTGGAGCAAGTTCATTTACAAGCATTTTTTCATTTTTTCTTTCAAATTATTTTCTATAAAACGTTACTTTTTTTACAACAGTACACGTACAGTTTCGAAGTTATCAAAAATATGTAATCTTATCACCCGGTATTTTAAAGTACCGATAAGACCAAAATGTTGTTGTTTTTTTTTATGAACAATGAAGGTACGACATAATTTTGAACAAAAGGGTCTATTTAAATTTTTGAAGAACAATTAAAATCGCGTTCACGCAAATCACTGGCGAAATAATCTCTGATTGACGAGTGCAGGTAGATCGGTTATCGGCGGAGGCCGAGTGACGCGGGCCTGGAGCCGTGATTGCGGGCACGCGGATCGGAATCGAATAAAATTTGGAAAGCGGAGCCCGCGCGGAGATCGGTATCGGGTGAAGCGCGGGTAATGGAGAGAATCGCGCGGAGGGAGAAAGCGAGAGCGGTGCCGAGATAAACGGGGGAGAAAGAGGAGAGCGAAAGATAAAGGGGGAGAGGAAGTTTATCGCGTACCTACACAGGTGAACGTACGCGTACTCCTCTCTTCTTCTTCCTCTCCCTCATGATCCAACTCCCTCTCCCCCTCTCTCTCTTTCTCGTCGTCGGTTTTGAAGTAATAAATTGCTGGCGCCGGTCGATGCTTTGCGTCAGGTTATGCGCGAAAGTTGGAATTTATGCCCGGTTGTTTATGATCGGGGAGTGATAAGGGATCTGCGCTGCATGACAAATGATCCCGTAATGAAAAGTGAAAGATACTGTGTGGCATACGCGCTGGTCCCAGACCCAGTTTATATATACACACTTGCGCCGCATAACGAGTGCAAGTCCCGATCTTTCTGCCTTTCCGTGCACGTAGATGCACGGCCATACGTAATAATGTGTGTTTTGTATTGGTTCGCTGCATAAATTTCAATGATTTAATGCAGCCGCGACCCGCCCGAGCGCGTGTCGTCTATCCTCATTGAATAGGGATCGATAAAAGTTTGCTCGCTCTGCCCCCGCTGTATATCGCACGCCAATCGTTTACCTCCGCACCTATAAATATGTACGCAAAAATATACACACGCTCTCTCTCTCTCTCTCGCGGAATTATAGAAACAGAAGCGCGATTGACGCGACGCCGGGCGAAAAATCTCGGTCACGCCGCCCGCTTGACCTCATTGCGAGATTACATATTCTGATTTATGTCACCTACCGTGATTCATAATCGAAATCTCCGCTTCCATTTTCCAGCGATCTTGAACCGTATAAATCTGTCAGAGGCTATACCGTCGCGACGCGAGATTGACATCTGACGAGGGTTCGAAAAAAAAAAACGAAAAGGAGAGACAAATGGACAAGCGCTATCCATCAGATTTTATCGGGAGATACGAATGAGATAAGCTGTCGTTACTTTTAGATTCGCTCATTCGTTTCTCCTTTATTATTCTCGTCCGCAAATTTTTCTCTCCCCGATTGAATCGTTCCTCGTGAATAATGAGTCATCGATCGACACGGGAGCAGCGGTGGAAATTCTGCGCGTGTGTTGGCTCAGAGACGGAGCGCCGAAGGAAAGGGTTCGAGCGCGAATACATAAGAGGGAGCAGGGCCAGGGGCGCCGAGGGTGCTTAGGTGTTACAATGATTATCCGAGAGGGACAGCGCGAGAGGTAATTATGCCCGATAGAAATCGGAGCCGCCGTTGGATGGAGCAAGACGATGTTATACTTTGGCGTCGTTCCGTCGAGGAAGACATCAGACTTCGATCCGCGAAATCGCAAGCGAGAGAGACGTTATAAGACGGGAACTGGAGGTGGAGGAGGAGGAGAGGGGGAGGGGGGAGAGAAAGAGCGGGGCCGGAGCAGACTCGAGGGCTAAACTCGAGCTGATAGCGCCAGAAGACCCCCGCTCTTCTCGCCGATGGGAGAAAGAGAGAAATGCGCTGCAATTACCTCGAAGTGAGCTCCTTTCGACTTCCAAAGCCTTCGAAACTTTTGAATAAACAGCCAGTAGTTTTCGTTGACTCGCCTGCGCCTATTGAACTTTCCGAATATATGTATTCCGCGACTCGATGAGAAATCTCGATCGTCGAGTCGTTGAGGGGGAGGGGAAAAAAAAGAGAGAATTTTTATTTCGAATGTTTAAAGAAAACATTCTCGATTTGGGCTGATTTTACGAAATAGCTGGAAAAATAGTGATTAATTCCATGGCTATCGGTTTTCACGGTGCACTTATTCGCGAGACGCGAAGAGAGAGAGAGAGAGAGAGAGACGAGGAGAGCGAGGAAAAAGTTGTAACAGCGGAGAGGCCTCGGGCTATTTTAATTGGCAGTTTGTATGCGACGAAAGTACCATTCGAGGAATCCATTTTTCCTGCGACGTGAGACATTCCGAACGAAACGGAGCCGCGGAGAAACGAGGTAGGAAAAAACACACAAACTCTAATAACCGAGACACTCGAGCGAGCGCTCTCCTATTTCTGTGCACACGCTTTCAGTTTATTCGTATATGGATTGATCCGATCTCGGAGATAATGTTCTCAGTGACATTATTATTTTTACAGTCGACAGTTATCTCGTTCGTTACGTACATTTCGTGGACGTTCGTAAACCCGCAATTATTCTTTTTTTTTTTCCTGTCGTTTTCTTTTTGCTCAACAGCTGTACGGAGAACGTGTGAACGACAATTATATCACTTCGTACACGTGGAAAATTATGTTACAGTTACGATTGTAAAATCGTCGACGGAACGATGCGTGCGGAATAAAATGCAACGCGACTCTAGAACAAATAATGACAAGGAAACAAGCGGAAGCAGAAATGCCTAAGAAAAATGCAAAATAATTGCAGCCACTGTATGGGCGCACCTTTAGCGAGATTAAATTCGCGAGCGCGCTCCGGACTTCCAAGAAAATCGTCAGGAAAAATAAAAATTGGAAAAGGCCGTGAAAATGCGATATAACTAAAATAAAAAATTGAATTTGTTTTTCTCTTATATTTGTCCCCTGAAACGTGCGTGTGTACGAACGGAGGCTCGTGAAAGCGATCGTGAGGATCGGGGACACGCGCGAGAGAATATGTGTATGTGCGAAATCTTTGGAGGAACGATTATTGACCCGCTTTACCGGCTTTATGCGATGCTGGCGGAGAAACGGTGACGACAATGGAGCTCATTGGACATTTGAGAGCGCGCACCTACACCAGCCGTCTACCCCTATCTTGGGGGATAAATATACGTATATATAGCCGTACATAGAGAGCGATTTGAAGCTCGCAGCGTTGTACGTGGATGAGAGAATTGTACGTTAGCGCGGGCGGAGAAACGACGAGGAGAGACGAAGGCTATTATAACTATGGGAAGTGTATATGTGAAATGGGCTATACCGCTTTTATATCTATATCGAAAGTGGCTGCTTTTCTCCGTCTCTTTCTAATTACACCATCGCCTCCCCGTGCTCTCTCTCTCTCTGTTTCTGCATAGTCCTCCGGCTGGCTCTAAGATTTAATCCGTTAATCTATTCCCGTAATAAGGAATCCATAATGAGCCGAGAGGCAGATACCGAGGTGCGCAGCACTCGGCGTTCTCCCGATAAGAGAGAAAGAGAACGTTTTCAGACTGCGAGAAGATCGGAAGGGTTTTCGAAGGGGAGAGATGAGGAAGAAGCGAGGTGCATAGCTCTCGCGCACTAGTTACGCGAACAGTTCTCGCGGGTTTGGCAAGAAGGAAAAGACGATTTATATATATATATGTATATAAGGGCGATTCGCGAAACTCTCTCCCGCTCTCGCTTTCTCTTTTCCTCTATATTCCTCTTTCTCGACGGGCGTCTCGCTCTCTCGGGGGCTCGACAGGCAGCGAAATCAGGTGAAGAGGGTGGCTTCGAGAAGGAAAGGAAGAGAGGGCGTGAAAGGAATAAGGCGTCGCTGGAAGGAGGTTAATTAAGCCCTCCTAATATAACTTCTCGCCAGGAGTAACAGCAAAGCACGGCTCTCGCTTTCTCACCGGCTCCCTCTCTTTCTCGTTCTTTCTGCTCTTGGATTCACTATATACACGACAATGCCGGTGACGACGACACCGAAGACGACGACGAGTTATCGAGTATTATTCTGCGAATGTGTCGACCTCAAAGACAATGCCGTTTCGGCGTTGAATTTATTTGCCCCGAGATCCCCGCGCGAGCTTGCGAAAGCAGCTCTCGAGTCTTTACTCCCCTCGCGCGCTTTCTCTCTCTCTTCCCCGAATCCGGGAATATATACTTTGGCCAAACCTTATTGCCCGTCTTTACTATACCAGAAAGCTCTCGTATGGATTGGCTTTTAATTAGATTCAACATTGCTGAATCGAGTTGCCATTTCTTTCAATTATACTTTACACTTTGGAATATAAAACGTCGTTTAAGTATGTCTCGTGTAAGAAATTTACACGCGTCAGACATTAGAAATTGTAAAATGATAAAAATAACATTATATAGTTTCGAAAAAGATGTTCTTTTTCTTGCTCAATAAATTCAAAAGAATGTGTAGATAAAAAATGTAAAGAATATTATATTTGTTTCACATTAAATATACTTTTTCACAATAACTTATTTAACGACTTCTGATATTACGGTCGATTTAGTTTCGAAAAGTTTTAATATGCTGAAGAGGAAAGTTTTTTCACGAGTGGAAATATATCTACGAGGAAAAAATGGAAGTGGAAATGTTTTTTTTTAAGTCGAGGATAATGAATCGTGGAATGATAATCACTGCACGTGACGAGAGAGACGTCCACGGGGACCGTCCCTTGTTCGCTATGCCGGGCTGATCAGTTTCACCGTAAATTTAAAGATAGACGGTGCTATTCTCACGGGAGAGGTCCCAGGCACCGGCAAAGACAGTGTGCACGATAATACGTGATATTATAGATAAAAGCGAGTGTGCAAACACAGAGATAAGTACGTATGGGAGTAAATTATGTACAAATATAGGATAGAGCGTAAGTTGGTCATTACGATCGTTACGGTAATTATGCACCAATGTTTTCCACGACTGTAGTTCACGGGTGTGCGCTTCGTATACACGAAAACATGGACGGATTGCTCACACGTACGACAAAGAAGCATCGAGCGTGAAGCCAGACTTCGCAGAAGCCATCAACGGGCCAGCACACAACACTTTGTATTCTCATACTTGGTACTTATGCGTCCGCGTATACGCGCGAGAATTTCCACAGATGCCACGAATGGCAGGCATTTCTTTTCGAATTATTTTTTTACTGTTCATTTGTGCGCGGCTGAAAATAAATTATCGAGAAAAAGCATGAAAAAAGGAAGAAAACAATCCTCGCGCGCTCGCTCCCTCGTTTGACAGTCCGCGATTTATTATTTCGCTCGGTCGTTTCTAAATCTCTCGGGAATTGCAGTTTCGCGGCACACTTTTCACCGAAGAAGAAAACGAGCTCACTCCGCATTTGCCACTTTGCGGATAATGCAATCACGATAATTGCGCTTTGCAAGGTGACATTTCCTCTCTATTAGAAGAAGCTCGGAATATCTGGGTAATATCCCAATTCGGGCAAAACAATTTATTATTTATCCTTTATTATTTAATATCCACGAATTTTATCGCTATCATTCATTTTTTTTATTCGATAATAGAATCGCGAACACAGATAAGGCCTCGGCATTAAAAATTTTCATAAAGCGATGATCGAGAATTGAAATAGCACGGAATTTACGACAGCGAGACCGAGCACGGAAGTATTCGGGCTGAGTTCGTGCTAAATGGGAATAAAGCAATAACGTCATCATTTCGAGGAAGACTTTTATTAATCGCCGTCGTCTCTATACTGATTTTCCACGGAGGAGTCCTTGAGTGTACGGCGCGAATGAACAATTCGCACGAGCGATAAAGAAAGAGAGAGAGAGAGAGAGATAAAAAGATGAGCTCCGCAATCAACTTAGATCATTAGCGAATGCCTGAACGGTAATGAGCGTGATTGTGGCCACGTACAACCGGCGAGGGAATAATGCTAGATTTATCCTCTTCCATGTCCTTCCTCAGCAGTGGCGTATACACGAGCGTCGATGTATCGTGGAAGCCCGATAAATAAAATTGTGAATTATGCACCGTTTTTTTTTCATGTCTGGGGAATAAAAATTGGATGTATGCATCAGAATACAAGGCGCCGACAAAGTTGGTTAATCAATTTTTTTCCTCGTCTCTGATCTGGAATTATTTTAGCTCTCCGCACTATAAATTGCATATAACTTTCGAAATATCTCTGCTTTGTTTCTCAACTTGATGGTATAGAGATGTTCTCATGTTTCAGTAGATCGTATCATCTGATTAAAGGTTTTTGGTTTGTTTTCGTTGGAGGAAAAAAATTGGTAAAAAATGCTATTAATTTATTCGATAATTATAAAAATGGTGGATCGTTTGATTAAGAAACTCGTAATAAGATACGGTATGATATATGTATACATTTTATTGTTTTTAAGAAAGTCGAGACATTGGCAAAATTTTCGTAATAAGAATACCGATAACACGAAACGAGCCTTTATTCGTAAACTGGAAGACTCGTGAAATAATTTATCGCGTAAATACGTTCACGCGACGAAGTCTGAACCTTTACCGGATGCTGAAATCACGTTAAATAATCTTCATATTTTCTCGCTCAAATTTGACAAAGAGAGTTGAAAAGAGAGAGAGAGAGAGAGAGAGAGAGAGGAGGAAAATTCGCAAGGCTGGCTCGGCAAGTTACGACCGAGTTAATTTCCATCTCTTTGATTTTTGACAACCTTCGTGCCCAAGCCGAGGCGTTTCTCGTGTCTCCGCCTTGTCTACCTCGTGTCCTCCTTTGGTCTTTTGGTCTCGCCAGCGCCGTTCTCTCCCCGTCTTTCGCGCTCTTCCTAAAAATCCCTCGCCTCGCCCGTCGGCGTTTAACTCACCGAGTATATACCCGCGTCGCCGTTGGAGGCAAGAGAATATTCCGCAGTCTCCGCGACAACTCCCTCGGGCCTGCAAACTATCGAGAGGTGGAGTTGAACATTTTAACACACAGAGAGAGAGAGAGAGAGAGAAAGAGAGCTCGAGAACTCGGCGACAGAGACGAGTTTTGTTTACCGTGAATTTTCTCACTTGTACACATATTTATTATTCAACGATTCCACGATGAATCGCTGTGCATCGCAAGTAGACATAATTATCGGTAAAATCAGTCCCGATTTTCCATGGTTATAGTACAACGACTCCTAATCTCGACCATGGCTGATCCACTGAGCTCTGACAGGGATGAGAAGGGCCGGAGATGTCCGAACGATGGGCACATGCGTATTTGCAGACACATTAGCCCTCCTGCGTGTGTTAAAACGACGGGTAGGGTGAAGACGCGGGAAGAGGGCGGCGGAGGAGGACATGGAGAGTGCGAGAGTGACACTCTTGGTAATTTCGGGATCGTTTCCCTCGCCGACTGCTCTGGATATCGCGCGCTTGGCGCGGCGCTCATGGGAGCGAGCGAGAGAAGAGAGAGAGAGAAAGAGACTGCCTCGTCGCACTATCGATCATACGGCAGGCCTCATAATTAGCAATTAACTATATCCATTAGTCTCTGATATAATTACCACACGCTATATAACCGGCACCATAACGTTCTCGACTATGGCGTGAAGCAGCGATGACGAGGATGGCTACTAACGTCACGCCTCTGCCCGATGTTAGTACTCCGCCCTCGACCCTCGTCCGTGTGTACGTGTGGACAATAAACCCCTTCCGTATATACCGTGCGAAGCGTCAGGCTGATTTTCCTGCGGCATTAGTAGGTACATCAGGATAATTATGCGATCGATTATTTTTGGTCGTTCTCGAGCCTCGATTAACGCGCGAGGGATGCGCGTCCGCGAAAGCCCTGCTGCTGGCGTCCGCAGAAAACTACGAAATTTATAATATTCCTTTCAATTATAAATTTTTTTTTTCCTATTCCAGGAGCAAAACGATCGGTTTTTCCTCGTTCTCCGTATAATTCCTTCAAAAACACGATGTTTGTATGGAAAATAATTCGATCGTCGAGTGCGAGTTTATTATCAATCCCCGATTTGTCCTCAAAGAAACCTTAATTTTGAGATGAATAAAATACGCGTTTTCCGTCAGGAGCTGGCGTGTATATTTCGCTATTATATCGTAGTCTAATTTCGGAACGAAACTCGTCCCATATTTAAGGTAGGTAATTATAGAGTAATTGTCGTAAATAAATGTATGGGGCTCGTATACGAGCGTTACTCGTCAGAGCACATTCGTGACGCGAGAAAGACTCGAAAGCTTGAGCTTTCGTAACGTGTAGCTGGTAAATACGAAATACATTACGTGTGTTAGTTACACCGGATGATATCCGACATCAAATCGTACTGTACAATTACATACGGACGTAAAGTTGTACATATATGTATATGTACGCATTATTAGGGATATCGTGTATATGCTCTAATACGGCAAGCTCACCCCGAAAACTTTTGCGTAATTATTATCGGTGAAATTGCCATAACCGTTGATTATGGCCATTACTAACTGTCGGTTAAATATAAGAAGGCTCGGCTCCGACCTTTTATAGACGTGTAACCCTGTCTACGTGTGGAATACGTGTATGTTTACTCACGTGAGTATACGTGGCATGAAATTAGCGGCGTGGCTAGAACCCGGCCTAGAACTATCTTCGATATAGCTCGCTGATTGCGGAATTAGAATTTATATGGATCCTTGCACGCGAGCCGAAAAGCTCCCGCGATACGGTTTCGCCCCGATGCACTCGTCCATTTCATTATTATTATCATCATCATCATCGGGACTCGTCATTTTTTTAAAATCGTCGACACGAGAGCGGACGACGTGTTATTTTGGTATTTTTTTTTATTTTAATTTTTTTAATTTTTCGACGATTCGTCACTGAGAGGACGAGCGATGGCAACAGTTCTGCCGGATTCGAAGATTCTTCGGCTATTATGCTTTCGTCAAAAGTCGAATGAATAATGAAACGGAACGTCGCGCGAGAGGCGCGCCTGTGTATTCGCGGAGAGGGACGCACACAAAAATACACGGATACACATCGGGCTCATCTTTTAACGTCGCTGCCCGCACACAACACCGGAGAGCAAAACGTTCGATTCTCTTATGCATATGTATAAGAGAGCAAGCGAGGGAAGGAGAGAGAGAGAGGAACGCCGAGGTCTACGGCTCTCTCGAATTGATGAAATTTCCAACATTAATTGTATCACAATGGTAATTGAATCTGCGCGAAGCGCCGTTCTATTTGAACAATAGTTGGTTATATTATGCAGATTTCCGTCGTGGTCCTCCGCCGCTTCTCTACTCCGGCGTCTCACCCTTTCTCGCGCCCTCACTCACTCTCTCTCTCTCTCTTCCCAGCGCATCTCTCCGTTCTGCTCCCCCCGTTCCGCGCTTTCTTCGCTGTTCTCGCAGCCTCGGAGCAAGAACGGCGCTCGAGCGAGACGGAGACCGAGGAAAGGAGAGCGATATCGGGCTGGAAGCTCGGGCGGAAGAGCTGCGAGGGAAATAACCGAGAAGGAGAGAGCGAGAACGAGGACGCGGCAGAAGTAGCAGCAGCAGGAGCATCGCCTTGCTGTTTAAACACAGACGATATCAGAACTATCCGCACCACCTGAACTAAAACCGTACGCCGAACAGTTGCCGAGGATGCCTCTCGACAACGCGACGCTTTCTCTCCCTCTCTCTTCCCCCTCGCGCATCTCATCCCTGCTCGCGCTATTATCATAATTACGCTCAAAGTTCGGAGCAAGTAGACGACTGACCTCCCGTCGGCCCATCCCTCCAACTTGCCAACCTCATCCCCAGATACACAAATACTCGTGGGCTCACGTACACACACTGCACGCGTATGCCCGAGTCTTATATGCACGCCGCTAAATCTTAGCGTCAGCACGAAGAGACAACATTGTTTCGACAACTTTGGGGATTGCGCATCCCTCGCGACAACCAGTCATCACCTCTACCTCCGCTGTACTCTCGCGCCAGCCAATTTTGCACTAAGACGGTAAACTTCTCGCTAAATCTTACCAATTCGAAACCTCGGGACCTCGCCCGCTGGTTCCGTCCTCTGTCGCAAGATTATCCGGGTCGGCGATATTTTTTCATAAGTCCATTGTGGTGAAATGAAAGGATTTGGCGAAAATTATTCGTATAATAGAGATACAAAAGTGAAATATATACAAAAATATATAGTAAATGCTTCATTTTTATAGACTATTTTATGAATTATTTTCGTTTTATTGGGGTAAGCTTGTGAACATCGGAGAACGCTGAAATAATAATTTCGGTGGTTATATTGCCGGACGCGCTAATCGTCCCGCGCTGGGACCGGCGGAGATCCTCTCGCCTCTCCGTTTCTGGCGTTGATACGCGCGCACGAACGTAGAGAGTCTCTTGAGAAGCGAGAGTGGACGAGAGCGAAGGGAAATGGAGACCGGCGAGGGAGGGAGCACGAGGACGTCGACGACCAGATACCATTCAGGGGGATGAAAATGCGGGTGTGTATAAGCAGTTGCGAGAAGCAGCTTCTGCCGGTATTAGGGACGTGTTAGGGTTGTCGAGGGATCTCTCACCGGCGTAGACGACAAAAGGACCGCACGCATCGATAGACGTACACCACTGGACAACGTCACATTACACCGAAATTGCTTTCATTCCCCTCTCCTCGTTCAGACCCATCGAATTTCCTTCCTCCCCCGATTTCTTGCCCTTCCGTCTTGAAACCTCGTCTCTCTCGGTCTTCGTAAAATGTTGCCTCGATAAAAAAAGAAGAAGAAGAGAGAGAAAGAAAATACAATTTTAAAGAAAATACCCTGAAATCCGTATCTATCGTCGAACGAAGATCGGACATTTTCGGCGCGGATTCTCAACATCCGTCCAAAGTGTCATTCGCATCGGAAAGAATTGCCAAGTGGGCACGTGCATGCGCAGCCGTGTGTGTATATACGCGGGGGAGAGAAACGGTCGAGGGTGGTTGCGGAAGAGATCGCGGGGGGCGTGTAATGCAGATTTCGGTCATTTTAGTCGCGTTTGACGTCCGTAACCCGGCGAGGCGGTATTACTCGAACTTGTGTTCGGTGCCGTCGTTGCAGCCGCGTCGTCGACATACATACTGCGCGATCTAGCATCAGAAGCGAGCCAGAGAGGGATAGATGCGAACGGCCTGAAGAGGGGGAGGAGGGGGAGGAGGGGGAGAGAACGACGGACTTTGCGCTAACGTTCTGCGAGGTACTCGGTGTGCTTGCCTAGTGGTTCGCTCGTTCGTTGGTGAACTCTGTATATCTCGCTCGCACCCGTCGCCCCGCTGGCGAACAAACGAACGAACCAGCCAGCCAGGCTGCCTGCCTGCCACCACCTCATTTGAATTTCTAATTAGGAAACCTCCATGCAATTATTGGATTAATGTAAATTACGAGAGCTGGCTCGGTCTCCCGCTACCGCCACCACCGCACAAGGGTGGAACTCGCTCATTCCACATCCTACCCCTTATACCGGTTCGGTATCTATCTATCTATCTCTCTCTCTCTCTCTTTCCTGCCTGGCCGTTACTCTCCTAGTGCAGGGACTACTACTGTCCTTCCCGGTCTCTCTCACGCCAGCGTGCCACACATCCGTTTCTCTTCCCCATTCGTTCATCCCCGCACTCGGCTCTCAGTCTTCTATAACTCGAAGTCTCTCTCTCTCTCTCTCTGTCTCTTGCTCGCCCCTCCACTCGAGCGGTTCCCTCTCCCGGGCCTGGGGATAATTAAAATCCGTTGATTAATATGTAAATTTAATAAGATTACTGTTCTAGGAATGCCCGGTTCAGACAAGAGAGGCGCACGGAGAGAGTTTTCGTGAGCTCGCTGTTCACAATCGGAATACCCCCCCGTCCTCCTTCGCCCTTCTTGCATCCCTCTCGCCCTTCCGCCATGTACGTCTTACATACACGTCGAGTCAGCAGTTCGTTTCACGTAAGAACAGGTGCAATCGTTAACCACACACAGGCCTCTCATCCCTCTCCTCGCACTCTTCTCCCAGGGAGAAAGCTTTTCCCTAATGCCGGAAACTTGCCGCGATTGCTTCGACCCTCATCCGTTTAACTCTGCAAATGCGCATTATAGCCAGCTAAATTCATCCCTCTCACCGCTGATTTCGTTCTCCATTTTGACGTAAATTGGGAATAAGAACAACGCCATCATCGGATGAGATCCGCACTTTGTCGAATCGACTGTTATTTCAAGTAAATATTTATCTCCGATCGCTCTCTATAACTTTTTTTTTTCAAACTTGAGTCACAAATCGGATCAATCTCGACCGTCGCGTTCGGCCGTGTTCGCGATTTCGAGATGCGTCGAGGCTCGAAGATGTGACGTGAAAAAAAAGCGCTGAGGGACACAGCGGAACCGCGGGAACGATGACTTTTGTGCGCATTTCCGTGTTCACGAGTAGCAAAAAAAATGCTCGTTTTATTTTTTTTCCCGGTACTGGAAAGACCCGATCCGAAAAAATTCGACAATAAACCTGATTCGAGAATGGCACGCGCTTTTTTCGCATGTGTGATCCACAATGTGTACGAGTATACGCGCTGTGAGCCGGTCGCGGTGTGCACGCGTACGAGCGCGTCGAAAAAAATACAGCCAGCATCCTCCCCCCACTCGACAATAAGGGGAGGAAAAAAAATCGCGGCAATGTATGGGTTTCGCATTGGGAATGGCACCGGGGCAGTATTGTTCGCCATTGGACACAATGGACCCGATTGGTTGGCTAGATTTTTACAACATTCGTCGGCCTCGGAATTTTTTTTCAGCTCTTTCCGCCGTGGCCCCTCTCGCGATCTCTCTCTCTCTCTCTCTCTCTCTCTCTTTCTGTTGCACGCGTGAGCTTTTCGTGCGCTTCAGCTCGCACACAGGGCCGCAAGAACATTGGAAAAGCCTCTGGTCCACCAGAAGGCTCGTATAATCGTTGACGCGTCACTCTCTCTCTCTCCCTCGCTCGGTCCTTTTCCCTCTAACTCTGGTATTCCGCGATTTGCATACACGAGCTAAAAGAGTGTACGCGGAGAGTGTAGGAAGGACGGAAAAGGGGGAGACAGGGAGGCGAGCGCGGCGCTTGCCGCGATTCTCCGCTTGAGGCCGGGAACGGGCAAGTTGATGGCGTGTGCTAGCCGCGTGTACGAGGATTGGGTGTGATTTTGCAAACCCTACACATCTCGCACCCCTCTCTCGTCTCCCGAACTTTCACAGCCATTTTTTCTCTACCGGACACAGAGAAAAAACGTCTCGTATTGCGCACCAGCACCGACGAAACGGGAACTCACACACGGGACGTATTTGTGCGGAAGGACGGTCAAAAACTCACGGACCGAGCGGACTATAATGCGACGAGAAAAAAGCCCGACAATACCGGGCTAACCCTCGCTTGACCATGCCGATTTTTTTTCCCTTCCTATGCCAGGCGCCAAATAAGCTTTTTTTCATTCCAAACTTTCGACCCCTTTCCCTGCTTCGATACCCCGACTATAGCCCATCGACGACGCGAATTCCGGCTAATAACGTTCACTATTTTATTTCTGGATTCTCGTATACATAATTTCGCAATCAAGGCGATAAGCTCTACTTATTAAAATATCAGAGCGATATTTTAGAGCGTCTTTTCTTCTCGTCATTGTCAATCAAACGTGTTTGCAAATTTCATGCTTTTTTTCCCTCCAACGAAATTGGAATAATTGATTGAAGAGGATTTTTCAAAACGAACAGTATATTTTCCGATATCCGACGTTTGTTCTGAATTGTAACTTCGAAATAAAAAAAAATATATATATATATATGGGAGCGAGAAGAAAGTAAATAGAAGAAAAACATATTACGAGATGGAAAAATTCAAAACGAAGTTACACCGACAATTGGAATTCTCGTGATTGGATGAGACTTGAAAAAATAAAGAGGAAATGTATCATGCAAACTGTGTAAAATATGCGGAGAGGAGAAAAAAAAGGGTGAAGAATTTCACAATATACACACAAACGTGTAAACTAGCATTAGCTAAATAAATATTATTTCCTCTTGCTTTCCTCTCCGGGCTTTCCGGCCCTTTCCCTCCCGGAGCAGTGACGTTAAATAAATTTACTTTTTCACGCCGCCTCTCTCTTTGGCGCATCGTTACAACCCCTACGGGGTTTCCAGCAACGTCAACAAACGTCCAAGCGAGTGCACGCGTTTCTCGCCGATGTACAACTTTTTCAAGCTACTATTTCGCGCTGGGGGGGAAAGGTACCGGCCCGAGCTCACACTTTTATCGAGTCCGCGTACTCCCGCACTCCCGGCTACGTGGGTGTGAAATTTTTTTTCACGCGTACACACACGTACGGGTGAATAATATTGCTGAGCTCGTGCAGTAAAGTCCCGTAAAGTTATCACCCAACAAAATTCAACCACTCAGGAAATTAATTCACGGAATGGCGTTTAGCTACGGTGCGGAAGAAAAAAAAATCATTATACGTACTCGCGCTTTGAGCGCGAGGTAAAAAGCACGCGAGCGTATATACGTATGCGCGTCCGTAAAAACGCGTTGTCCATCTCCAGTTTCGTCCTTCGCGCGCGGCGAAACATTTACAGCGTTTCGTATTATATTCGCAAGTGTATATATATATATATAACGATATTGTTTATCATTATTATGAGCGAGCCCGTTTAATCGTACGTAAACTTTGGTTGTCCCGAGGCCGACCTTATTTAACGTCGGGGACGGAGGTGAAGCGCGCTCATTTTTATCGGAAGCTCATTTCGTTTTTGGTTTAAAAAAAAAAGGATGATGAAGTGCATCGAATCATTAAACAACGATTACGATTAAAGCGAAATAACGTTATTGTTTCGTAATCGAAAGAGAGCTGCGTAAACTGAGTCTGTGTCCCATCGTATTTATCTTGACGACGAAACGCTCGCTGAAAGTTTTGTGACGATAGGCAGAAAGAAAAAGGAGAGAGAGAGAGAGAAGCGAAAAAAGAACCTAATGTAATTTCGATATCGTTTACGATACCGAAGTGCCTGCTCTCTCGAAAGTCAGTCCCGCAGGCACGAATCTAATTACGATAATAACGAACTATGCAACACGTGAGCGAATCTAATTACGATAATAATAATAAGGAGCTATATAACGTTGGAGGACGATAGAGTATTTAAAAAAGTGATTACGTGTGCTCCTATTTCGTAATATCGTCAAAAACTTGCCTCGTATTTTCTTCGCTCACCCTCTCCTGCGTTCCCTCATTGTTATAACTCACTTATTTTCGTACCTTTTATGAAATTTATTATGAACGGATTTAAAACACAAATGATTATTCATCGTTGTATTGTGTACTCGAAATTAACGAATTGAATAATAATAATTAGGACCACGTTGCGATAATAATCGCAAGATTAACGAAAAAAAAACATAATACAGCGACGGAAGTTGGAGTACAAATTCGTTGTATTATCGATGCAAAATAATATTTTTTCCATAAATTTTTCCATAACGAAAATAACGGAAAAACGTCTCGCTTCCCTCCGCCATGGTTATATAATTCAACGATTCGTGGAAGTATTATCGTTTTGTTTCATTAAAAATAATTAATCTCGAACGTTTTTCCATGTACGCGTCCGATAATGTATTTTTCATACGCCCAGACGAACGTAAAAAATAAAACTCAACTGCGTCCACCGACGTTCGATGACGTTTCGTTGGATTCATACAATGCACACCGAGTCCATTATGAACCAAAAAAAAACGTCGTTCACCAGACATTATAAATAATCACAAATTTCAACCATGATTTTACATTTTTTGATGTCAGACTTTTTCGATGTCAGAGCTTTTAAAATTTTTCGTGAATTCAACGTATCGTCTGCTCCCGGAGCATTGGGCACATCGCTTCTGTCAATTCTTCGTTTTATTTTTTTTTTCATCTATATATATTATTGGTTCGATTACCGATTCTCGTAACGCGAATTTGCCACATCGTAATTTAAAAATACAAGTGTATACTGTCGTTATTGGACCGGGTATATATGTACGAATTCGCAGCGCATCGATATTACGAACTCTTTGCATCCGCGATGTTACTCTCATTTTGCAAAAACGAAAAAAAAAAAAACAGCGGGCTGGGGGAACAAACAGGCAAGTCGCCAAGATGAGTAGGTACCGTTATTTTTTACGATGTTTTTGCGCATACGCGACGACTTTTGCGCGGTGGTTAGGCAAATTGCGGGTGACATTGTTTTTCTCGAGTAATAAATGGTATTGGAAAATTGCGGAGCTAATACGCCTGAAAAATTCAAACTGGTGGGATGATTCAAGAGTTTGCCACGTGGCGATTCGAACACACGCGCGGACTAGCGACGATTATTTCGTTCCCTGCAATATCCACAGTGGGCGTCTCGATATTTATATATAAATACACTGATATGTATAATGACGAGCAAATCGTGCTATTATCAATTACCGACGTAAAAATGATACGAGAGAAGAAAAAAGAGAGAGAGTCACGCGAAAATGTTTGAACAATGAAAAATGATTTTTCACCGAGATATAAAAAGGGAGAGTAAAAAAGGATGAGTGGAGAGAGATGGGGAGAGTGTATGAGAAATGCATATGCGATGAAAAAAAAAAGAGCAGGTAGGATAGTTGGAGAGTATAGAAATTTATCCGAATAAGAGAGAGATCCGTTGACAAAGCGGCGAGCGTCCTTTGGCGGTGGTCGAGAGTGTCTCTCGGATGCGCGACGGATCGACGATATAGATTTTAATAAACCCCGATCGCGATGTAACGGCTGGGCCCTCTCGCCCTCTGCCTCTCTCTCGCTCTCGCTCTTTGTATGGGCACCGCGGCGAGAGCTTTCCAGGAGAGCGCACAGATTTTTAAATATAGCGAAAAAGCGGGGATCTTGGCCATTGTAGGTTTGGAAGCGAGTGGAAGCCGGTGTGGCGCGAAAAACGGCGCGCAAACGTACACACATAAACACACGTACACACGTGCACACGCGTCGGTTTAATAGCCCCGTACACGCTATATACATTCTTTGTGCGAAAAATGAAAAAAAAAGAAGGATAGAGTACAGGTATATAAATATACATGCCGAGAGCGTCAAAGCTATCCGCAAAAGCTTCCGCTTGCCTCGCTGACCCACGAAAAAGTCTCGCCATCCGTGGAATCTTTTGTTTATAATTTTTTGATCATTATATACCAGCAACGAGCGACTAATAATTCTGTCGGCGGGTGCATTCAAAATTTATTGGTTGTCCCTTTTCAGGCTGAAGGGCATCGAGGGGCGAGAACGTCGAATAACCTCGATGGACCCGTTCCGGAACGTACACGCCGGCTTTCCGATAATGCTTTTTTTTTTTACTTTTTTTTATTTTTCTTCGGCTTTTTTTAATGCCCGCTTCTGGGCGTCGTCGCTCAAAGGAGAGCGGAAGGGGTGGCCCAGGATGGCAAAGAGACGAGCTCTCGCGATATTCGAGGCTTTACACGCGAGTCTATATAGATTTACGATGTACGTGAATATATCGAGCCAGAGACAGAGCCGAACTGCGAAAAAAAAAGAACGAAACAGACTAGAACCACGCCGGCCAATACTCGAACGATAGAGAGACAGGAAAATAATAAAAATAGATGAAACGAAAAACACACGAACACTCTTCTCGGAGCGCCTGCACACCTGTCCATTATTGTCCTTTTTTCCGTCACCCGAACGTCGCGTTTATTGTCGCGAGCTGTACACCCTGCGAAAAAAAAATTCAGTATTTATCCAAATTACTGGCAAGCGAACCGTGAAAAACTTTCTCTCTTTCCATTACCAACTGCATTTTACCTTTTTTTGATGAACTTGGCTTATACGTACTTTTATATCTTTTTAAAACTCCATTTCTTAGTCAATTTTCTCATTAATCGTCGCATTGCTATTTTCAATATTATTATATTATTTTATTTTTACTTCTACTCATTCTTAATTTTTCATATTCAATCAACTGTCAATGACATTATTTAAAAAATGATAAAAAGACTCGCATTTTAGGTTCTGTCATTTTTTTTGTGTTTAACATTAAACGATTTAAAATATATATTGCTCGTTCAAATTATGCACTCGCCTTCTTAGCAAAAAAAAAATACATTTCGAGTGAATTTAATTTTTTTATATCGCTAATAATTCAGTGATTTTTTTTCACGCTCAATTAATCAGAGGCCGAACGATAGAAAAATGGTTTTCCACTTTGTGTGGTGGATATGCGATTATGAGAATGCTAAAAAAGTATCTCTAACAAAGCGTGTACTATTTATTAATTCCGACTGAAAAAAGTTCCATCGAGATACGTTACAAACGGCAAAGATTGTGACAGCACGAAAATATGGAGTTTGGATTTAAAAAAAAAGGGGGGAATTACTTCTGTTTCGCTGAGTTCAAAATGCATTTCTATATTTTTTATATTAAACAATCGGGGCAAAGGACGAGAGGCGAAAAGGAAAATCGTATGGCTGACGATTTCTTGAATTTTTAAATTGCATACGAAAAAAAGAACGAACAAATTTTCAATAGTGTAATTTTCCGATAATCTCCACTTATACATGTATATACCTGCGTCTTTTACTCTCCGTGTACACGTGGAAATATAAAGGAATAAGCGGATCGAGAAGGGCTAATGGCACCACACAGTTGCGTATTCCAGCAGTGTTTGTTGGTCCCGCGCAGTTGGCAATAAACTAAGATAAATGAATGGCGAGCCGAGTGCTCTAGTATACCCGCATCTATATGTATATGCGTTCCTTTAGCCATTGCTTACATTAACTTGCATTAGGGTCAAGAAACTCGCCATAGACGCCTGTTTCACGCAACATTCCGATTTCTTCGAAAAATACATTGAATCTTCTCTTAATAAAAAAAATAGAGTTAAAAACCAGATAAAAATGAAAACGATAAAAATTATCGCGAATTATTTCATCCCGATAGGCCGAAAGCTCACGATCCGCCGGAAGGGTGAGCTTGCGACGAGAATGGGGGTATTTACATTATAAATATATCGGGGGGCGTGTGTAGATAATGTAACAAATATTGTGAGAAAATCTACTGGCGGGTGCGCGCGAAGACGTCTGAAAATTCAAGGAGAATAGAGGCTCAGCTCGTAAAGCACAGGAAGATGCACGCCCGTGGCGGGGGATATTAAGGCCATTATCGTCGTTGCATATTCATGCGGTATTATAATGAAAATACAGTTTATTACCGAAGATTAACAGCTTCTTACGTGTCTTGACACGTGAGGACCCTGAGATACGACGGCGCACACGGAAAGCCTGCCGAACGTCTCACGTCACTCCCGATCTATTTCCGTCTCGGAAAATTCTAAATACTCGAGCACACCATTTTCCTCTGGAATAAAATACTTCTTGAATAATTACACATCGTTATAACAAAAAAAAAAGAACGAAACCAAGTACATGATAAATTTTGTACTCTAAACATGAGAAAAACGTACAGCGTAATTGTCATTTTGAAATAACAACCATCATGTAAAAATTTCATCGAGATTTAGTACGTAGTTTGTGGGATATAAAGTCTTTTAATGATTTTGTACACGTGATTTTATGGCCTCGAAACACTTATTTGAAAAGCGATTAAAAAATAGTTCTAAAGTATTGGAGAGTAAGAATAAGTCGAGTGTGACTGATAAAACAACTTTTACTGAAAATCTACTCTGTATTGACCATATACATCTATAGAAAATTTTGTACAAGCAAAAATATACTGTGTTTCTTATACTGCGATAACAGTTTGAAAACTGTAATAATTTTTAATATAAAAAATATGTATAAATTTTGATTACAACAATGATCAGAAAAATCGTCCGAGTTTTCGAACTGTTGCTACAGTACTTCAAAATAGTTATTTTTCGTATGAAAACATCTCCATACGTATATTTCATTTTTTAACAAGCATGTGTCACACTTTTCGAGTATATTTGATATTTGAAGGAAAATATTTGGCATCGTTCAACGAAACGTGAGTGAAGTCACCAACCAATGTACATATACAGAATCTAAATATTACAGAAAAAGAGTTATATATTTAATACGTTAATCGATTATTCCCCAAATTGAAAGAATTTGACCTCGAGAAGTCCAGAAAAATACGAAATTCGATCTCAATTAAAGCGATAACGTTTTGCGAGTTCATCCTTATTATCCATATATATATACATACAAAAGTTCAGTGACAGATTTTAGACTGGTGGAAATTGTGAAAGTTTTCGGGCGCGGAGTCACGGGAAAAGCATTCGTAAGCCTTTCTGTTTACGAGCCGTAAATAAGTAAATAATTTACAGTCGAGAAGTCCGGGCGAGAGGGCTTGGCAAGGTGTTAAGGGGATGCGTCTGGGAGAGCAGAGAGGAGCGAGGGAGAAAGAAAAGAGCGCGCGGGCCTTTCGCGCGAGAAACCGGGAGAGAGAGCGAGATGAGATGAGGCGACACGGTGAGAAAAGCGGCGAAAACCGTCGCAAGAAATGAGACGAGCGTCGTGGAGAAGGGGGTGGGGGCGGAAATAAGTTCGCAGAGAATGGGGAGTAGGGACACCGTAATGGAGAGAAAGAAATAGAGGGATGTTGCAATAGAAAAAGAGAGAGGGATGTATCGTCTTGATTCCGGGTATATAAGAGTGACGGGAGGAACAAACACCAGGGATGAGGATCCGTAGAGCGTGAGAAGTGTAGCAAAGGCTTGGGCAAATCTGCATAATATCAGTAATGTTCAAAATGCTAGTCGCGTAGATGCATCGCTTATGTACGCGTGGATATATACACATAGACCTCCAGTACATATATAACCAGCTTTTCCGAAACCTCCGCCGCTCTCCCTCCTCCATCCTTTCATTGCCACGTCAACTAAAACTTAATTATAATTAATTAATGCGACTGCTAACTGAGTCGGAGGCATAACTATTGGCCGTGTCTCAACTAAATATACCGTGCATGTATCCTATATAACCAGGTAGACGCATACTTACTAATTGTTTGCCGGAATTACTTTCCACAAACCAAAAAGTTTCGATAAATATACATATATTGCCTGGCGGATGCTTTTCTTATTTCCACCGATATATTTATCAATTATTTGTCAATTAGCTTGATAATTCGAAAATTGATTATCAACGCGATGTATTTCTGTTTTTCCGGTTCGGCATCGTTCTTCGGTCTATTACTTGTGCATAATTTTCACTTTTAACGCTCGCGTAAGACCTCGAGATTCATAATCCCGCTCGAGGCAAAGACATAACATCCCCAGTCAACGGCAATCCCGAGCAAAGTCTCCGCTTTTCCATCCAGTTTTGCGTTTCCGTATATATATATATATATATATATATATATATACGCGTTCGAATAAATATGTATATGCATACAGAAATACACGTAATTACAAACCTTTGTACAAAATGAATACCGTTAATTAACGGTCTTCCCTAAAAAGGTAGAAACGCGTGATGTCGAATTATTGCTTCGCGATCCCGAACGAAATATACTTATAGAGTCTAAAGCGTATTAAAGAATTCGTTTCAAGCACTTTTAAGTCACACATATATATATAACGAATAATATTATTATCGCTTCTCGATATATTCCGCGTTGAGAGAAATCACGATAGTGCGGATTTTACAATGGAGCGACAATGATGCTAAATTTATATTAGAGCTAAATTATATTTTCGTATAAAAAAATTAAATAAATTTCAAATAGTCATCACATTTATATTGTAAAATATTTACAAATATTTTCTCACAGAGCGTGAATATAATTTCATATTTATTCATTATTAATTATAATTTATCTTCCTTTACTTCCATCTCTAAGGTGTTATAAATAATAAAATATAAATATTAACAAGAAAATAATAAAATTTCTCAAATAATAGCCTTATTAGTTGAAAAAAAAAGTTGAAGAATAATTTATAGTGGTTAAAGTAATATTCTATTTAAAAATAAGAACGTGCATAATCACGAGAAATTGTTCTCAATCGTCTCTCTTTGTTTTCTCTCAATTGCGAGGTCTGGATTATAGTTTCTGGTCACTCGAACTCGGGACTCGGGCTCGATCGGCTTTTCGTATATATAAGCGGCGAGGATTGAGAGAAAGATTGCGCAAGGAGGAGAGAAAGAGAAGCGAGCGGGAGAGAGGCAGCGACTGTGAGAACAAGAGAGGAAAAGAGTCCGATATAGGTTCGGGCGTTCGAGTTCGCGCCTGGCGAGCAATTACAATCTGAAAGGCGCATAAATCAGCTGGTTTAATTAACGCGTTCATTATTATCACCGCGATACCCCGAGAGCCTCTCTCGCGCACGAGAGAGTGAGAGCGAGAGCTACTTCTGTTCGCTCTCTCTCTCTTCCTCCTCGCCTCTAATGCCGCGACCGCGGGAGAGTATCTTCGCCCTGGAATATCTATACCTCCAGCAGCTTACACGAGGTTATAAAGGGAAAGAAAAAAAAAAGACACGTTACGATTCGGCCGCAACGAAGACGGGGAAAGCCGAGAGCCCTCCGATATCGAAATATTTTCGTCATTTGACTCGTCCTCTCAATTATCGCTTTACTCTTGTCTCATTAAATTAAAAAAAAAAGAAGAAGCAGGATATAAACGTGAGAGTAAAAAAAGAAGCACGACGGGCCCGGGAACCGCGCGTACATCGCGGAGGATGGAAATGAGAAAATCAGAAAAATCGAAGTCAGGCACATTTGAGTGTAACATCGTCGGGGGATTTCTCTATTAGCGCTCGAGGTTAATGGGATTTTTAAGAGGCCGTGTGCATACACATGGCGAGGAGAGATATGGCGTTCTCGATTCTTGCCGTGCGGATATTGTATATATATGGGAGGCGATGGGCTCGAGAGTCGCTAATAAGGGGGAAGAGGATGGGACGGGCGCGAATGAGAAGAGAGCTGGGACGCTCTCACTCGAAACTCATATAATCAAGTAATCACAGATGACGCTGAAATATCGAGTGCGGTACGTTTCAGATACGAGCTAATTCCCTATAACGTTTTGCCAGCGGAGGTCGTGCGCGCATGAAAACAAGAACGAGACTCTCAAAGTGTCCTTCTCTCCCTCTCGCTCTCCATTTTTCAGCGGAGATTCGCCTCAAGCCGACGTTTACGTACCGCACTCGCGATATATATCGCGACGTATCGATTCCCGAACACACGAGCGCCCTTCGTCGTGTACCATCAACGCTTACGTATATATTTGCTTGGATATTTTTAATTAATCGAATTATTGAACTGTATCGCAATTGAATTGAATTAAGTGTCGCGATCGAGCGAGTCAGCTAGCGAGCCATCAAGCGAGCTCAATCCCATCTCGTGGTATATCATATTTATCGAGCCCTCGCTCTGCCTCTTTGTCTCCTTGCGAAACAGAGAGACTTTTTCCGTCATTAGCTTCCCCAGAGTGATATATCTGACAGTTTCGACGGCGAGAGACCTCCGAACCTTTTTCCAGCCTCTCATTCTCTCCTTGTCTCACTTTTCAGAGTATATAAAAATATTATTCACACGTTATTCAAAGTGTATCAAGGAAAAAAACAATAATAATAATAAAAAAAATGTATTTTAAATCTTGTTTTATATAAGCGTGGTTAGCACACATCAGTCGAGTACTTTGGTGTGACTCGAAATGGCGGAGGGTCTTAAATAACGCACGTGGTGAATGCGTTTGTATATGTGTATGCGGGCAGAGCGTGGATTGAGAGTAGAATGTAAGTAACACCCGGAAAGGTTGTCGGGTCGCGCGAATCGATATCATCAATAAGCTGATGCCTCAATTGACACGTGTACGTGTATAAAGCTCGTGTATATACTTAATCTGGAGAACAGAAGCAAAATTGCTATATAGACATTTCGGAGCGGGCTTGCTCGGCGACTCCGGCAACAAGCCTCAAAGTATTCCCCAATGGACGAGAGACACGCCGCCGCGCGAGCATTGCCAACGCTGCACCGTCACCCATTGGCCACTTGACGTATTTCAATTAACCTTATTGCCGTTGGCTGGTTATACCCTTGGCCAAATGTCAAACAAGCCTCGTCCAGGTTACGAGAGGATCGTATACGCGTATAATGTGCTTCGACGTCGAAATGCAGCACGAACGGGCGCTCCGAAAATGCTCTCCCTCTCGACGAAGGACGATCCTGGCTCGCGGGGATGCCCCGGCGCGTCGACGTCCCTCTCTGACTCTGAACACACTCTCGGGACGAACGAATATATATTTATCGGCGAATTTGATCTCGCGCTCCTCGTTAGACTCCGCGCTCTTCCCTCTTTCTCATTCGCAGCCGGGCGCTTATTTCTCGCTCGCCGATGCGAGAGCTTTTACTTTCGGCCTTGTTACGTGTGCTCCGCCAATAACGAAGGGTCCGAAGTCCGCTCGGAATAGCCAGAGCCACACGCGACTCGCAAAACGTTTGGACGATATGACGTAACGAGCTTTTGCACTTGCCCTCTCCCTCTTAGCATATTAATTATTTAAATATATAGTATACGCGGGTGCATGAACGAATTTATGCAAATACATATTCTCGGGCCTGACGCGCTGATGTTTCGCTGCATTCGCCGTTTCTTCCCGTTCTCACTTCATATTGTGCCTCCGATACTTCCCCGTCTCTCTTCCATTCAACTGCTGAACTTTATTCTCCCTGATTCAATATTTATCTTGTTTTACCCTCTCGCGTCGTGTGTGCTCCCGCGATACGCAGCATTCGGCTCTCGAGTTCTCTCGCTCATTATTCGGGCGATCGAGCGATTCCATTTCTCTTTTATTCCACGAGCGACGAAGAATAATTAACACGCAGCGCGATTTTCTTTTTGGACACGCGCATACATTTTGCGCGATGTAAATTAGAATTCCCTCTCGCGTGAATGTAACGCGCGTAATTCTTTTCCGCGCGGGCATTACACTCATTGGATTTGGGGGAAAAAAGTGTACAATGGCCCTCGACGTTCTCAGCATCATTTTCTCCCTTGTATACCGAGAGTCATTATGCACGGTTCGCGCCTCGCTTGGGTCATTCCGACTTTTTTTCTTACTTTTGTTTTTCATTTTATTTTTATTTTCTCCTTTTTTTTCGCGAAATGAGAACGCGCAGTCTTTCCGAATAGCATTTTTTTCTCCTCTTAATCTCTCTTTCTCTCTTTTACTCTCTCGCTCGTGCAGGTATATAATAACACACTTTTCCGTACTCTCTTTCTCCCCTGTACGAGAGTTTCGCATCTCGGAGACCGAGAACTTTTTCATTGTTTCGCCCTTTGTGCGTCCAACCTCGTTCTCTCTCCTTCCCCTTTTTCCTTCACTTCTTTTGTTACAACGATGTTACTCACACAACCGCCCGCTTATGCAATATTTCGCGCTAATTCCTCGTTACATCCTGCATATTAACATCTAATCTAAAAAAAATTATATTGCGTTAAACTCGATATACAGAAAATTTATATTTTGCTTTAATTCAAAGTAACGAGTGATTATGTAAGTACCTCAGTTGTTGACTGGTCGTTCATCGACCGGGCCTTAAAAATTCAATTCCTTTTCATGTGCAATTAAAAAAGATTTTTACTGTATTGCAAAAATTTTCAAGAATTTTTTAAATCGTGTAAGATATTAGCTTCTTTCTTCTAAAGTTGATTTGATAGAAGGAAAAAAAATATCATCATTTTACATTTGTGAGAAATGTCAGATTTAAAAAGTTTACGAAAAATATCGAAAAGAGATAAGTTTTATTGAAAGAGTTGCTTAACGTACCGACTAAAATTAAATTCTTAAGAAAAAAGTACGTTCTCGTCATTATTATAATAATTTGAAGCAACGACGATCGTCAAGACGCAAGTGGCCCAGGGATTTGATGAAACGTCGAGAAAAGGCATTTTATCCTGGACGTTCGACGGGATAGCTTCCGGCACGCGGACATCTTGTATTTTATGCATATATAATATACCGCCTCTGGCAAACCCTAAAAGTCCGTAACGCTCTTCCATAATGGAGAATAAGAGAGAAAGAGAGGAAGAGAGAGAGAGATAGAGAGAGAGAGAGAGAGAGAGAGAGAGAGATCAGGACAGCGAGACATGTTTTGGAACACCTCGGTAGGGGGTGAAGAAGCGAGTATCCAACCTCGGGAGTGGCAGATCCGCGAGGAAGGGATGAGAGAGAGAGAGAGAGAGAGGGGAAGAAGAAGATATAGAGGAGGATGGTCTAACCGAACTTAATTGAATCCCAGTCCGAATGTATAATATGTAGACTGCTTGCATAATGTCGTACGCTCGCCCGTTGGCAGAGGTTGTCAAAACGGTTCGCGCGACGAGCGACACCGCGCGAAAGTGCAGTTATACGTCTACGCGCGGATAAATAGAGATATTCGGAGAAAATTTGGACAGGAGCGTGTGCCTTCGTCCCGGTAGATCGGGACTTTGAGAACCGCCCGCGGAATTAGATATACAATAATGTAAGCAGAGCTCCGTTGTGGTGTAAGGGTTGGCGGTAAGGTCATGTATATTCATACATCGGCCAGCCGCCTTCCGCCTCCCTTGCTCGTTCCCGCTGCCACCCTCGCGCTGCCACCTTCGGATTCTCACCCTCGATCCTTCTCTCTCTCTCTGCCTTGATCCTCGCCCTCGCGAAATTCTATCTTCATCCCTCTCTCGGCTTCTCAACCCCTTCGGACTCGCGCTTTGCTCTCTCCCTCCCTCCCGCCCCTCTCACTCTTTCTCTCTCGACAAACAACGTCACGCGGGAGGCACCCAGAATGGATTTACACTGCATTCTAACCGTCTTATTACTGTACACGCTTTATGTACGGCGTACATGCAAATTCGGGCGGGCGAGTCTTTTTAAGAAACTCGCCCGACAGCGGTTCATATATAGTGTTTCGGCACGAAATTTCCAAAGGGTGTGCGTAATTCGAAAAGATCACATCGCGGACGATTCTCGCTGTCAAGAATTTTTCCCTATGGGGATATTTTATTGCATGGACAGAAGGAAACGCGTCTATCTCACGGACGGACAACGTGACTTTTCTACTGCCACTTTAAAAAGTGTCACGCACACGTTCAAAGAGGGTAAAAAAAAATAAAAAGGAAAAATTGGTGTCTTCGGAGCCGAGAGCGTTACGCAAAGCTCTCGGATATCAAATGAGCAGCGCGTAAATACAAGCGGACAAACACGGTTTGTTTTATGTGACTCAATCAATTTGTCCAATTGAAGGCGCGGAGACACTAATATCGCTCGGGTGTACACGAGCACAGCGCGCATTGTGCCCGACCGCATACACGCACTTCTCGCGAGACAAATATTCGTGCCCGCGATGCGTACGTGTGCTCGCTGAATAAAAATAAATAGACCGTAAAGTAACGATGATTACACAATCAAGCGCTGTCATTATTATACATATTCATTGATTAATGGGAAATGGTGCATAGGGCAAACGGTGATAAAACGGCTGTCGGTATACAAAGGATCGATTATGAGCGACTTATCTCGTGCGCAATATCCAGCCAAATAATAAGAAAACAAAAATTATTGTCGAAACCACGTCGAAATACATTTTTTTTCCAGTAGTTCTATATACTTAATATAAAATACTGTGCATTTATAATCCATATCGATAGCGACACGAAGTACACGAAATATTTGAAGGAGAGAGAAACGGAGCGTAATGAGGATAAAAATATTTACAAGTAAGATCTCGTCGAGTATATATACAGATGATAGGGTTGAAGGGGAAGGGGAGAAAACGGAGAGGGCGAGTCGGAAGGCTTCATTATAATTTCGCGGGACAATTTTCTCACCGCGAGACTCGGGCCGACATCGTGGGCGGCCGTATCGCATTCATGATGAACCGGGAGAAAAGAGACGAGATGAGCGGACCGAGGGGGAGAACGAGACGGAGGATGGTCATTTATTTTAATGTCCATTAAATGCAGATCTCCGACGAAACAGACGTTTTATTTTCGTACTTTCTCGAATCGTATTACTCGGATCTGTAATGATGTCTTTCCGCGCGAGAATAAGAAAAATTTACGTACAGATATATGTATGTATATAAATAATTATTTCGAAGCTGCGTCGAATCCTCCGCGGCCGCAACTTTTCATTTCTCGATTCGCGGCCGCAAAGAGTGGAAAGCGACGACGATGAAGATTATTCAATAATTATTTTGTCGAGCACAACGCGACGGAGGGATGATTGCAAAAAGTTACGAGATCTCCTCTCCGATAATTATTCATTCTCGGAAATTTATGCTCGAATTAGCATTGCGAATAAATTATCGGAATACAAATCTATTCATCGATTCATATTCCAAGTCTTGGTATTTGGAAAAATAAACGGAGGTACGGGGAGCGGGGCATAAAAGCAATGGCGGCGCGTGTGTGCGTATATAAGATAGTCAACATTTTGCGTAATCTACCCTTTCTATCGGCTTTAATTTATGTCGGGCGAGACAACGGCGGATTCGAGCTTCCAACGGCGAGGCCACGCGTCTTGGGTGGTTCTCGCGCTTCTCATTATATATCATGTATATGCGCGCACACACGATCCTCCGACGCGTGTATTTTCGCCTGTGCGCGCTCGCTCGTACGCGTCGGAGGAAAGCTCGGCAATGCTTCAAGTAGCTTGTCTGTTGTTAATTTACCCCGTACGGAGCTCTTGACGGGGGTATCTGTCTACCCGTTACCACGCTCTGCTCGTTACGATAAATCGGTCATTATCTGCACATCGCATCAACGTCTATATATTCGACCCGTGCCCGCACCCGGGCACACAAATGCCTCGCTTTCCATCATTTTTATCCCCGTCGCATACTTTTTTTTTACGCGCGCGGCTTCGTTATTAGAGATTCTTAGTTTGACGCTCGGGAGGATGGAAAACTCTCGCGCGGAGCCCCGGAACACTCGGAACTTTGGCAACTTCGGTGGCTCGTCGAGGATACGTGTATAATTTAATGCGCAGCGTGTGTGCGCGCGCCCGGGCGACTCGCATCATCGGTTATACAAAAGTTTTCGCGAGATAGCGCGCAACCCTTGCGAACACTCTTCCCGCTCCGTGCTGCGTAATAATAAATGCGCGACCTCGCTGGCAGGCGAAACGCGAGAATCTCCATTCCAATTTTTTTTTACCGCGTACGTGTGCGAGGGGAGCGAGAAGTGCCGAAGAAAAAATATTCGAGAGGAGCGCCGGGGGGAGGATAAGCATATGGACGAGTAGTTTTGCAACGAGGCGAGAGACACGGAGACGCGCGTATAAGGACGACAACCCCTTTTTCACGTGTATCCTCGAGTAACCCTTCCACTTGCTCTCTCATCTAGATCCCCTCGGCAATGAGCAGCAGTATGAGAAAGAGAGGGGAGGGGGAGACTGAACTGGAACATTAATATCGCGAAATGAAGCTCATTTGCATATAAATAAGGTGGGAGGCAGGGATGTGCCGCGGAGAAAGAGGAAAAGAGGGAGGTTCGCTCGAGAGACAGGGTGATGAAGGAAGAAGCAGCGAGCGAGCGAGGGGTTGCTCCAAGGGGTGTGAGTACAGAGTCCGGATGAGCCACCTCTCATCTCATCCGCACCTCCTTTAACCTCCATTCCTCCTTTTCCTTCGCGTCCCTCCGCTCGCTCTTCCAACCCCTTGACAAGACCCTTCCTCGTGTCCTTTCCTGCGGACTAATTACACTTAGAGAGAAACCAGTGTGACGCCATTGTCGTGGCTTTCCGAGGTGACGAAGAGACCGAAGGATATCGCGTACACACGGGCAGATACTCCACCGCCGCCTCTTTGAAACATTGTGCAGATTATTTTTTTTTTCTTTTCTTTTCTTTCAAGTCGAATAAAATATGATATTTTACGAAATTATCATTCTTTTCGTCTTGTGAGAACCACACACACACCGTAACGAACGTAATTCATTTCCGGAGAAAGATGATAAGGCATGTACTTTGAGATTCGTTACTTTCGCAATTATTCAAAACTTTTCGTATATATTTTTAAACAGGCTGATCCCTGGAGAGGTCGAAAATCGATTTTTCGAGTTTTCAATGAAATTCTGGTTCATCACGTTAGATCCGGAATTTAACGTTAGGTACGTACATATATATATGCACGTGTACGTGCCTGTGGGATAAAAAATAGATATCAACGATTCAAAAATAGCGGCCATTAGTCCAAAGACCGTGAACCCCCGAGCTCCGAGGCTATCGTTAATTAAGCACAAACGGATATTAATGGATTTTTTCACGCACACGTACCTACACACACTTGGAAAAACAAAGTCCGTTCGGTTGTCCCTACCCCTTCGGGAGACTAGCGTGTGCTCCGCTTTTTCCGCCATTCCTCGATTTCTCTTCGTTTTTTTTTTTCGAGTCCTCTCCGGCTTGAGCCCTCGCGCAACAAAATACATGGGAGAGCCGGTGCTCCCGCCTTTTCCCTTCAGCTCACGCGCCACGGGCTTCGAAGCCAAATCCAATTACTTTTATTCGGATAAAATGAGTGCACCTAAGTCATTAATACTAATCAATGGGCGGAGCGGGACCGGAGAGAGCGCCTGAATCTCGCGCGGTTCACCGTTATACGAATTACCCATAACTCAAACGGTTAAATTACTTTATTGCAAAAAAGCTTGCGTTTTTGCGCGCGAGCCTTTTTCTCCCCCGCGAGAGCGAGAGACGTAAAAACGTGTGTGTGTACGTATAGGAATGAGAAGAGCGTACGTATCGCCCCGGAGGCTTCGAAAATCCTTTCACCCCGCTCCCTTAACAATATCACCTCCGTACATAGTCTCCGTATATACGGAAATATATATTTGGATTGTTAGTGGCGCGAGCTCACCGATAAGTAATGTTTATCGTTACATTTCCAACGAGTCCGCGCAGTCACGGGCTTCCTTCTCCCTCGCTCACTCTCGATCCCACACACGCACGCGGTCCATCCCTCCTGGCCGATTCTCCCCGCTCGGCGTCGCACCTTTTTTTTCATCCCCCCCATCGCGGGGGTCGCTCGTTTCGTTTTTCGCATTAGCGAGATGACCCGTGCGCGCGCTCCGACCGCTTTTTTTTCCCCCCGCTTTTCCTTTCTCGTCTCGGTTTTAGAACGACGCCCGATCGCGAATTTACAATATTATAATGGTTACGAATGGCTTATGCGCCTCTCCGATGCGGAACTCTCAGTCGCGCGTTTATAGATCGCGTGCTCGGTCGATCGACGTACCGAATTTATGCGCCGCGCTCCACGTTTTTGCATCACGTTCCATGAGCCGCGGTATATACGCGCCGAATTGGTATTGCCCCGATTATGCAAGCCCGGTTTGCTCAGACGATTCCGCCAAATAGCCGGTTACTTTAAACTGCGATCGGAGCTTGCACTTTTGCCCCTGGCCCGACTGCACACAAAAATGCACCTTCGCGAATACACGTGAATCTTTCATTTAAAAAATTACTGAACGATTCGCCAGCCGTACACGGCTTATTCTACGTAATAATCCGAGTATATAAATTATTTTTGTGCTTACACAGACTCTCGCAATATTTAGTACATTAATGCGAATGGATTTTGCATCTGCGTTGGCGGGCGCAAATTTGAATCATCGCGACGTGTCGCATTGTTGAATTTTTAATCGAGGGTGAACTCTGTTAATTCGTAACATGCTTAAAACTTGATAAAAAATAAATTTCGTGCAAATATATTGGGGATGGGCTTGCATTATCGTGGTACTGTTAAAAAAATGGTAAAGGAACAACGGGGAAAAAAAATTCACGGATTCGCGAGCCGGTCGTTGAAAAAGCTTCCGGAATCATTTATTTTTATGAAAATGGTCGAATTCTCCCTTTAGAACAGTTGCTCGCCCTCTCTCTTTTCTACCGTTTCCCACGTCGAGCGATCGGTCCGATCGGGTTATAGTTACTCGCATTTGCTCTTCGCTCGTCTCTCCCCTCTCTCGTAAACATACATTTTTGCGGCTTACTACGTCACCCGCACACATTTTTACAAGCAAAAAAGCTGAGCGCCCATACGTTTCGCGGGGGCTTAATCCCCCTTGCCTCGTCCATTTAATATGCAGTGCCCATATCGCCGCTCGCTGCGCTCCGAGCTCGTCGTTTACGAATTCACGCTCGCCGCTGCAACGAAAAAAAGAGAGCCGGGAAAAAACATCCAACTGCCCTTCCCGTTTCTCCGGTTTCCCGCTATAGAAGCCGATTTTCGTTCGTTAGCTATTGACCGGGCTTTATCGAAGCTCGAGCATGACTATTTTTTATCTCTCCCGCGAGCACACGTCGAATCGCAACTTATTCGCACGGGAGTTACGAAAAATCTGTCCGAGAACTTTCCTGATAAGAACACATCTCATCGAATGATCATCCCCCTTTCGTACTTTTACGAGTCGTTGATTTTTTCATCAAAAAAATATATCTCTTAACGTTAAATAGAAGAATCTGCAACGAGTGTAGCTCGTCGAGAGATCTTTTGTCGAGTTTGTCCTGTGGATGTGGCGAAGGAAAGCTCCGAAACGCTTAATCTTTATCTAACGACACGATACACGTTCTACGGCATATTTACATTTCATTATGCAAATTGGTAGTCGTACCGGTAACATTACCGCCCGTACAGTTTCGACCGATCGTCGAGGAGAAAAATTGGGTGAGCAAGCCCGGTAATACTTTTTATTGATTTATTGTAATTCCGTCGTGAGTCTTGCGAGAAAAACCCTTTTCTTCTCCGGACTTTCGCTCGTCAATCTCCATACGGCATTGAAAATCGCCGTAACGCGCAAATAATTACCGATTCGTGTACATCGCTCTAATTTTCTTTTCGTTTTCTTTTTGTCGTTTCAGGATAGCGACAGAAGCAGCGTCGGAAGTCCTGAGCCCGCATCGGGCTCGATGCAGGATCATCGGATGATGCTAGACGGCGGAAAAAATTCTCGGAAGCGCAGAAGAAGCGCCTCGCCTGAGAGCATGTCGCAGGCAAAGCGAGCGGCCGAGGCGCAAGCTCATCTCGATGGTACCAGTGAGTATACAGATTAAAAAAAATTAATTAAATTAAATTTAATTTAATTAAAAATAATTAAATTATTAAATTTTGAGAGAATAGTATTTTGAAAATTCATATTTTTTCAGTGGCAGGTATGGTTACTCTACAAAATCTTCAGAATCTAGCGAATCTTCAGAATCTGCCACAAGTAGCTTCATTGGCTGCTGGACTCCAGAGCATGTCGGCGAGTTTATCAAACAGTCAACTGATCAATACTCCGCTGAATCTGACAGTCAGTTCGTCCGGTGAGTGGACATGAGCGAAAGAAAAAATGATTTTTCAATAAAATATTTCAAATAAATATAATGAAAAATATGTTTAAAACAGCTGGAACGTTACCGACAGCATCGAGCACGACAACGGTACCGCACTTACTACCTCCAAGTACAGCCCCAATGGCGACGTTACCACAGTTACTTTCGCAACCTCAACCAGTCGCGATGCCCCAGTTCATACTGACGTCGGGCCAACTAGTCCAGGGAATCCAGGGTGCTCAACTGTTAATACCAACGTCACAAGGTCAGTCCAGGTCTGACGAAGCGCGAAAGTAATGTCTCAAATCGGATAAAACCAATCTAGAGGGAAATTAAAAAGTTTAACCGTTCATGAATCGAGAGATCAGGGTAGAGGGAGTGCTTCTCGATGTCGAAGGATTTTCACGGAGCTGCATAATGTCGCGCAATTAAATTTAGACTGATAAGTAACGGCGATCGAAGTAGGGGTCGATGTTTAACCGGCTCAGAGCGAAGAGCCTAGTCGACCAGCACGTAGCCCGGTTCCCAAGTCCCGAGCGGACCGCGCAGAGGGGCGAGGATGGAGAAAGCGCTGGCAAACTCTGCAACTAATTTCAATGTATAATTAACGTCTCACTAGTATATCCCCTTTTGCTACGGGAGAGCCTGCAAGCTCTCCGTGCCTTTCTTCATGCTCCGTGTCCGGTTGGTCTTTCCCTGGTTGGTACACATAGACATATATGCGCAAGTTCCGCCGACGATCCCTTTTGGTCGCAGTTGGCTCATTCCTTCGCCCCCGGCCCACGATCCCTCTCCTCTTCGCTCGCATCAGACGACGTCGTCTTCGTAGTCGGGTCCACACGTACTCTTTGCCTCCAAACACAGCGACACGACAGTTATTATATCGATTGGTGCCTCATCGTTGATATAGCTACGTACGCTGCGAAAGCGTGTACGTGTCAGATAGATTTTCACTAACTTCGTTTTTACTAGCAAGTTTGGCTCACAGTTGCCTACAGTCTGTATATATATATATGGCCAATCTGAAACTTGAAACGAATTCGGTGTAAACAAATTCAAGTTAGCTCTCGGTATACTCGTACACGTGCATAAACAGGGGAGAAGTTGACGGACAGAACAATTGTAATGTGTAGTATACCGGTTGAGAATAAATGAGATACGATAGGGAGAGAGTCACGTTTGTCTGGCTAAGCTCGCGGTCGAATTAAGATTACGCCGTTGGAAAGGTCTTCCCGATAAGATAGGTATTCACGCGAGATCCCACCGGTGAGGAACCTTATCGCGAATAGATCCGTCGAGACAGGTGGCAAGCCAGGAAGGCGCGATTTACGTCTATTTCGCCATCAGCTCATTTACGTATGCGTATAAATCTGAACATCGTAATCCGTTTATTATATCTAGCTTACCTCAGTACGTGAAACTTTTATGGCTGTTCGGAACACGGGATTTGCTTAGCCAAGCTATTAGGTACATACACAGGTACTCTCAAGATCAGTAATCATATTAAGCGCGTGTAGGCGAGTTAATCAGATTAGGGGAGCTGGAAGGTAATCCCGAAACTATTCTAAGTATGATTAGGCAGCTCAGTCCTTCTCGGCAAGGCTAGCCCAGCCTAGAGACAGAGCGGAAGAGAGAGAGAGAGAGAGAGAAAGGGAGAGAGAGAGTGAGAGACCAGTTCATGGCAGGACCAAGCGCACTCTACACAGAGTATTATGAAGACGACGATAATAGTTTGCCAACTACGCTGGCCTCCGACGTAACCTGCCCTATGGGTTGCTTAATAATCCTTCTATGAGACTCTGATAACTTCACTACGTATACCCGGATCAACGAAATGTGAACGTTATACGTATACAGAGATCCCGAATGTATACGCAAAAGATATAATGTTAAAGGGTGCTTGATAGAAGCCTTGTCGTATACTTGCAGCCGATAATGCAAAGTCCGCGAACTTGGTGATAGCATGATTTTCCCTAACTGACTATCAAATTAGCAAGCTATCCCATTTTAGGTATCGCGACGCAGACAATTCTCACAATCCCGGTTAGCCACGTAACGAATAATCAGATGGTCAACTTGGCTCTTAGCAACGGCCAAGTTGTTTCCACGACACTGGCGAATCTCCAGTCGATTGCGGCACCTCAGACCATGATGAATGCACCAGCGAGCAATGGTAAGTTGATCGATGAAATCTTTAAAATGCGATCAAATCTTTAAATGTCAAAGGTGCAATTTTTTAATGTTTATAATAAAACTGCAGTTCCAACGAGTCCTAACTTGGCATCGGGATTAGGACTAAACCATGCGGCTCTTCCTCATCTTTTGGGTAACAGTTCGGCCAGTCAGCAGCTTCTGAATGCAATGCAGCCACAGCTTTTGCAAGCTGCGCAAGTGGCTCAAGCTCAGGCTGCCCAGGCCGTCCAGGCAGCTCAGGCGTCCCAGCAACCACTTCTCACGACATCTATGCATCAACACAGTCATCGGCATTCCTCGCACATGAACCACTACGCGGTGAGTTTATTGCATATATTTCGTCTCGCTGTTCTTGAAATCGAAAAATACAAGCCCTCGAACCAATTTGAATTTTGTACGACTTCTGTTTTGGCTTTGATGTGATTCGGTCGATCGATCCGGGCAAAACACGACACACAACCGTGGAACGTTATTCGATTCTATTCATACCTGATAATTCTTGTTAGCAAGACTAATCTCTTTAAAGAAAAGACTTCGATCTGTCATTACCTCGCACAATCCCTCGTTGCTCATGTCTCAAAGGGACTAATTAGATTGAACGGTATCATGATTAGATCGAGAAACTGTTTCCATTGCTGCTGTGCTACTCTGTGATATTTACGTCGAAGTTTCTAATTGGCCAAGAGGAGTATATTCATTGGGAAGCGGAATAATCAGGGAAGACTCTTGAAAATTTTTTTTTTCTGCTTAATCAGTCGTCGGATAAGCATCACAGGGAAAGGCCGGAACAGTCGTCACCGATGAATGGACCTGCTGTATCCGCGGCGTCTGCCCTCAACCGACTCGCTGCGAGCAACGGCGAAATTACCATTACCACGACACACGGACCTGGTGGAGGGAGTGGGATTAAAACGTCGCCCAGTAGCGTCCACAGTCCAAAAGACGAGGATGACGATTTGCTCAGTGATTCGCCAAGTAAGTTCCAGTTTTTATAAAATTTCTTTTATTCTCAGTGCCAGAAATTTTAATTCATTTTCTAGAAATTAGCACAATTAAATGAAAGAAAGAGAGAGAGAGAGAGAGAGTAAATATAAAAAATTATTGCAGATCAACCGACGATCAACGAGGCAACGAATAACGTTGTTGATGGCATTAACTTAGACGCGATTAAAGAATTCGCGAAAACGTTTAAACAGCGTCGACTGTCGATGGGTCTGACGCAAACGCAGGTCGGCCAAGCTCTGAGTATCACCGAAGGTCCGGCCTACAGTCAAAGTGCGATATGCCGGTGAGCGATACGTTTTCCTTATTTTACGTATATAAGTCGCATCGAACTCGAGAAATAGAGCAATGAAGCACAACGAATCTGGATCTCTTGATGCGAAAATAAATCGTCGCGCCAGGTCACTGGAAGTCGAGAGTTCAATATAAAAAAAGACATTTCTGTGCAATAATGAAACGAAAAATATTACATATTCTTGCAAAGAAATGGAAAGATCGTCGAAATGCTTCGATGTTTTCTCGAGTAACTTTTAGGAGTAACGGCAGAGAGAACTTGTATTACGAATTGAGAATAATTCAATATTTTTTTATTGAAAGAAATTATCATTCTAAATGCAATACAATTTCAGTCAGTTTTGGTCAAAATAAATATTGAGGAATCGAAAAATTATTCTCGTGTTTGCATTCACTGTGGGAATATTTTCTATTCCGTGGTTTCTCACTTCTGATCAATTTCTCGAAACGAATTAATTATATTCGCGAGAGTAAGAACGTAGAGATATTTCCCGCGGTGAATAAGCAATCACAAGCACGACAGACGAGTCGGATTCTTACCGTTTCGACTAACTTAAGCATTGGTGATTGTTCCCCAGTGCCCTGGCTACCCAGATGTACGCTGCCACGCAGATTGCCTCTCAGCAGCAAGCTATGTACGTTCACCCCTCATGCTACTTAAATTTTTTTATTCTAAAAATAAAAGATTCTTTCACCGAGAAAAAAAAACAAAACTAAACAAAAAATTATATAACTCTGGCCCCTGCAGTTATACCCAAAAGTTGCTTCAAATAGTGAAAAGATCACACTGTAAAAACTTCTGCACGTTAACGATGAATGATCGTTGAGCGTTGATAATTAATGAAGAGCAATATGAGACGCAGTATTGATAAATCTTACATTTTCAGTTATCTTTACCTTTAAAAATAGAATGCTACGAGAGTAGCTCTTTCCAAAATTTTGGGTATAGCTGCAGAATTATGTGAATGGTTTCTAATCTCGTTCGCGTGACGAATGACACGAGGAGCACTCTTGAAAATTAACAACATCATCACTCTAATATTCTCTATAACTTTCTAATATTTTTCTATTTATCTCTATATATCTTTGTATTATATTTCTCTTTTAACATATATGTATGACACAATACATATATAGATATAAACATATTATATATTATTTGACTCATCGAGCCAGGGCATTGGCAAGTTTAGGCATGGTGTCGCCAACGCGCGTAAGACTCGCTCCTATCGTTTCAACGATTATCAACCGAAGCACCTTTACAATCTGAGAATATAACTTTTGTCCGTTTTTGCAAAAAGGCTGCTACGATGTTGACTGTGAGGAACTTACTGGATTTTGTTTTTTTTTTGTTTTTTTTTTTACTTTTTTTGTTCGAAAAATGAGAAAATTATTCGCGTGCGGTCAGCAAGAGCATCGTTGGCAACATCATGAGGCGTTTATCACCAAGACTTACACGCATGCACGCATTGTCAATGTCCTGTTTACCAAATCGATGCATGCTTCTTAGTGCTCCTTTCACTTAGTTTATTTTTCAATAATTCTTTCAATATTTATTATTAAAAAGTATTCGGTTATAGAGGAAAAATAATTAATCGATAACACGACTGCTTGTCTCGATAAAGTTGCAAGGAGAGAAAAGTTAATTGACGATTCTTGGCTCTAGGTTCGAGAAATTGGACATAACGCCGAAGAGCGCGCAGAAAATCAAACCGGTCCTGGCGAGGTGGATGAAGGAGGCCGAGGAGAGGTGAGTTTATACGATTATTGCCGAGAACACATATACCGCTTTTAACATTAATTGGCACATCCATTAAGAAAATTACACCCAAACGATAATTAATTTATTGCTATCTGCTGAGAAAATATATGTAAGAGTCCGAGAATTGAAAAGTTCAGGCTGATTGACGTTTTTCATTTCAATCTGTTTCACATTTAATGTCCAATCCCCCGTTCGTGCTTCGTATAACGCGATTAAGAAGCAAAATCGTGGGCTAAAAATGCTCCGCTGGAACTCTCGAAATTCTTAATACATGTTATTTTAAAATAGAAATGAGGACAAAGTACATGCCCGGTCAAAGTATCGAATAATCAGCCGCGAGAAAACGAGCGCGGCTTAAATCTATTCGCGATAGGTCAGCGATGACGTTAAATGACATCGCGCGTACACGCAGGTATCGAATGATCCGCATCCTGCGCGGGATAATTTCATTGAGCAAACTGGCTCGAGTGTCGAGGCGACGCGGCCGCGGGAGGGGAGTAACGGGCAAGCGAGAGGCGCGAAGAGGTGGGGAACGTCATCGCGATCGGCAACAAACGCCCTTATCGTATTTCGTTTGCCCGATTAATCCGTAATCATCCAACAGGATCTCGGGCATGCCCCAGAGGTTGCGTTTATATAATCATACGTTTATTTCTGGATATAAACGAACGAGAGAGAGAGAGAGAGAGAGCGCGCGTGCTAATTGGTAATACGCTAATTGAATCTACCTGATTAATTTGCGGAATCGGGCATCTAATAAATACGGTAGAGAATGTTAATTAGCGAGAGGAAAATAGTTTCGTAGACCGCGATATTGCGAGAATACTCTGCGAGGCTCCCTCGATGTGCGCAACAACGCACCGTGGATTCTCGCATTCAATAATTTCCTCTGTATTTTCCCTTCGAGTGTCTTTTCGTTCGTTGCACCGCGGCTCGCCGCGAGGCTCACCGATCGCGCCCTTCTTCCGATACTTAAATTCTTTCGCATTTTTTTTCCCCCCATCAAAGGCTTTCGAACGAGAATCGCATTCCGCTGGTCCGCTTTTCAAGAAAATTCGCTCGGTGCGCGCGGGAGATAACATATAGAAAACAATTTTCGAAGCTCATTAATCAGCGACATCGAGCGATGAATCTTTGATCGATTTTTCGTTCTCGTTGATTTCGTTACTCTCCGCGCTCGTTACGGAAACGACAGAATATTTCGTTCGGCATTTCGTAAGAAAACGAGGAAGCTATTTTCAATCGAAAGTGCATTCGAGCGTAAAGCGCGGCAATGCGACGCTCGCGCATATCCGCATTGCGAGAGATCGGTAAGGCATTCTGCGGAACAGAGCAGCCGATTATCCATGCCGCGCATTCTCGAAGCGTAAAACTAAGTGCGACCGATCCAACTTTTTGCCCGCTCGCCCGCCTTCTCTTCTCTTCGCACGTTTCGAGCGTCGGCGGCGTCGCGAAGCCCAGACAGCATTTCTGCTGCTACGGCGAATGGAAAAATGAAAGCGGCTAGTTTATGCGGTGCACGTGCACGATTTATCTGCCGAGTAATTAAACTGTGGACTAATTAAAATCAGGTTTCTGATGTACCCCTTCCCCGTTCCCCTCTGCTTCTCACTCTCTCTCTCTCTCTCAGAATTTTCTCTTCGTCGTTTCTTCCTCTGGCGACTCCCACCAGGTCGTCCCTGGCACCTTCCAATTTTAGTTCTCCCCACTCATTTTCTACCTCCTTCTCTCATGGCGCACTTTTCGCTCAATTCGCTCCTCTTCGGGCCTCGCTTTTCCTTTCGTAATATATATTTTTCGGTACTCCCGTGGCTCACGACGAATCTCACGGTCGCATTAGCATATTGCTTTCGCGAATTCAACGAAGAATAAAAACGTGAGTGCGCAAATGGATCCTCTTTCCACGCGATGCACACGGCCGATGCTAATTCCCGCTGCTCGTTATTTTTGTTTGTTCCGTCGTTACCCTTTTTTTCTCTCTTTTTCAAATTTTTTTTTTCCTTCGCCCGCGTACCTCCCCCGCCACCGTTAGTTGCCCGACAGTTGGTCATTCCTCGGGGCTAAATTAAAAACATAAATTTACGGTGCGCCCAAACATCGCCCAAATCAGCGAGCTCTTCCCCCTTCTGGTCAGCTGAAAAAGCTCTTCGCGGATAAACTACGCTCTTTTTCCTACCAACTGACACGACGAATTCTCGCGCTTGTTGTCCGTTCTTCCGGCCTTTTTCCATATCGTTTTTTTTTTGCAATTTTTTTTTGTTACACAAATTATTTATTTTCTTTTTTTTGCATTTTTGGAGCATCATTCAGTGATTTCGGTGCGATGAGAAGTTGCCAGAATTTGAGTGAGAGTAGTCCCCATGATTTCAGGTACAAGAGCGGGGCGAATCATCTCACGGAATTCATCGGTGTCGAGCCGAGCAAAAAGCGAAAACGACGAACGTCCTTTACGCCTCAAGCCTTGGAATTATTGAACGCTCACTTCGACACGAACACTCATCCATCAGGTGACATATTTAAATGAGAAAAAAATTAATCAAGAGTGCAGAATTGTCTCAAATTTCGACCTGACATGAAAATTTTTCGTTTTTTTTTATTTGCAGGAAACGAGATTACGATATTGGCGCAGCAGCTGGGCTATGAGCGAGAAGTCATCAGAATCTGGTTCTGCAACAAGAGACAAGCCCTCAAGAACACTGTCAAAATGATAACGGGAGTTAAAGGAACGACCGTGTAAATTCTGTACAACGGTTTAAAAACCGAGTAAGAAGAAATTAGAAAAAAACGAGAGAGAAACGGAGTAACGCGTGAAATTATGTCGTCCCATCGAGAAGGCAGATAGGCACAAAGTCATCGACGACAATCCTCGAAACGCGTCAAGCTGCCGGACCGAGTTTTTTCCCGATCCGTCATTTCCCTGATTTATTCCCCCAAAAAAATAAGTTCCAGCATCGCAAAATCACGAGAAAAAAATCATGTTTTCCTACGATCCTCATCATTATTATTGATAAATACCTGTGTAGAAACATCGAAAATGTGAGAAAGGAAGGAATTAGGGGGAAAAAAAAATGAAAATTGGTGATTCTCGAGCGCCAGAGTCCAAAGGCCGTCCGCACGGAAACGACGAATATCAAGAAGAATAAAAATACAACACGGAGAAAAAAGATGCACGAAGAGTTACACATACACACAGACATGGACATAAAAGTAAACAAATGACGCTCACCACGCACATTGTGATCGAAAACGTATACGCGTGTATTATCTGTAAATAGCATTAAAATCGATATTACTACTCGTGATTCATATGTCTACATACTTATAAATATCTAAGAAATTGATAGAAGAAATAAAAGAGGAAAAAGCTCGAGACATTGAATGATGGATCGAGGATCCTCAGAGTGATGAGTAATTATTGCAAGGTGACGAGAATGTTGAAAGAAGAAATCACGGATATGAAAAAAAAATGAGAGTGGCGGTCGCGTGTGGACATCCCTGTCCTTGCGATATCGTCCCCCGGCTCAAAGAATTGCTATGAATTAAACAGATATTTAAGCAACAATGAAATTGAGTAGTAAGTAAAATTGCAATAATTTCTTCTGTGAAAGTATGCTACGAACGAATGTATAGTTCTTTGTATGTTCTTTTTTTTCTTCGTCCCTCCTAAGCTCATAAAACGTAGGCTTGAAAGATGTCACAATGATCGTGTGAAGAAAAATTAAGAGACATGGAACGAAGGACAATTTTTCCGAACACTAGTCCCTGCCGCATCGATTTTTTGTTTTGAGCTCTTGCCTCCTACGAACTTTCGAAACTTTTTGTTCTTTCGTTTTTCGTCTGCGACATCAGTTGCGGATGAAAACTTGGAAATAGTTTCGATTTTCGGGCTGTGTTTCGGTGGTTGAGAGCAGACGAGTATTCTCCAGAATTTCAAACGTAGCCTCGCATAAATATATTAAAATAAAAGTACCCGTTTGAAATTTGAAAGAATAAACGAAAATTAAATAAACAATCGTAATATTCGTAACCGCAACTCCGATAAATTTGAGCTTCATAAGTCGATACTTTCCTTTCGTTTTGTCACGTGAGTGTGCGAACACGAAGGAGCGGATATTGAAAAAAAATAACGATAAAAATAAATTGAATAAAAAAAAATTACGCGTAGTCGAAGCAGCGACGCCTGTATATATTAAATAAATGAAGAAAAACAACTTAGACATTGTAATATTGAGATATCTTTTAATATTATTAAACAAATAAAAAAAATACACACACCTACACGATAGCTATAAAATAGCTAAATTCATGCAAAGAAAATTTACATGGTTGAGAAGGTGAGACGAGAATGAGAATGACTCTTAGCACAAAATTAAGAGAAGAACGAGAATGGAACTTTGTATTATAAAAAATAAAAGAGAGAGAGAGAGAGCGACGATATTCAAAATTCAAAATTTTGATCCAAATCGAGACTTACATATGTTGTCCTTTTGATAATGAAAAAAAAAAACCAAAAATGTTTGTACAGAGATATTCCGGTTATTAAATTTTGTTATGAAACAGAGGAGTGAGGAGAGAATGAGAAGTAAAAAAATTAAGAAAACATAGAGTGAAACAAGAGAGAAATGAAGAAGAGAAGATAGTAGAGATCATGTGTATTTTCTTCGTGACGATTGTATATATATACACGCGCATAGAAAGTAATTATTATGTACGTGTATATATATATTTAGTGGTTTATTATAAGAATATCAACGTGAGTATTATAAAAATAAATTAAACAGCCGAAAGGAAAAAAAAAGGAAACAAAAAAACACATGTGAATTGTATTCGTGAGTGTCATATTTCTAAGGAAGATAGATCCACGGGCTAATGTTTCGTGGCAGTTGCCGACTAAATTATCAAACGACTGATGGCAATACACGCATTTCACTCCAGAATATTAAAAAAAAAAATTATAAATATAAATATATATATAAAATATACATAAATGTGTATATAAATCGAAATTATCCGTTACGAAAAGCTGGCAAATCTTTATTATACATACGCAATGCCCGTGCACACATTGAAGCATAGAGACGAGACACATAGCGACTATCAATCGACTTCCGATTAGCCACGAAGGAAACTGTTTCTGAAACATTGCCCAGCGAAACCAAGGTTCCTACTACGTTTTATAAAAAGTGTAATAACTAACTTAACCGCGAAATAATAAGAGATGTAAATAAGTCGCCCACGTTGAGATAGTATTCACGATACAATCAACAATTTTGTGACGTTGCGAAAGGAACGAGAATGAGAAAGAGAAGAAATGGGAGGAGAATCGTCTGTAATAGCTGATGAAAAGGGTCAACTGTCGACGAAAGATTGTGACAATGGGAACACGAGAGAGAGAGAGAGAGAGAGAGAGAGAGAGAGAGAGAAAGAGGTTTTATTAGTCTCGTTGGTTTTCTTTTTCTTTTTTGTTCGAAAAGTCTCGATCATCCATCGAGCTTGTAGACTGAATACGATCGACCACGAGACAGCAGACACAATGTAATGATCGCTGATCGGCGATCGGCGAATTCAGCACACTCGTATACAATTAGGATTAAGCGCCGTAGTTCTAGATTGAATGTTAGCGCCTAGAAACGATGTAACATTACGCTACGTATTTAATGAATGAAAAAAAAACAACAACATCAACAACCAAGAAACAACAACAAGAATATATGAACCTAGCAATTAAGCTGAATACCTGTGTAAAATCCAGTAGGTGTCCACAAGAATAAAATAAAAACTTATATTGTGGTACAAATCCTAAAATAACGGGGTTCATACTTTTTTTATCCAGTATTCAAAGCAAATGAGCAAGACTTCGTAGATATCGTTGACATATTTATTCAAGAGGTCGGCTCGCGTGTTCCAACGAGCTCGAAATTAGTTTTTTCCGCGATAATTCTCTTTATCATTCCGGTTGTCTCGATCACCGCGTATCCGATGATTCCGAGGAAAAGGATTGCCAGTAAAATGTAAAGTTTCGTGTAAGTGCACAGGTAGGGACTGTACGCGTAAGCTATCACAGAGCCCGTCGCTTCCCACAGACGGAAATTCGAATAAGCCGCCTCTTCCATTCCGGGAAACAGCAGTCCACTGAGCGCTGCAAAAAAAAAAGAATTATTTGGCACGAAAATCTTCCTGTTGGGCAATCGATAAATATTATCTTGTCGACTGCTGATAAAGGGAAAGTCGCGGTTAGCTCGATATGGAAAATTCTCTCTGCTGCTAAAACAAAATTGGCTTGACAGTAGATAAGTGATAATCGGCAAAGAAGAAATTCCAAGAGTGATGAAGAACAGTGACGACAGGTAAAATGGATATTCCGTTATTGACGAAGTAAAAATCCGTATGAAAGTCAAGTAGAAAAGGTTTGAAATTCAAATTACCCGGATAATTATAATAATCCTTTCAAACTTCTCTATTGGGATAAAGTTTTGCAGCTTGAGCACAGCGAATGGGTAACTATTACCAACTTTTGATTATTCTCAAGTTGGTGGATTTTAGTTGGCGCGACGATTTTTATTTCGTCACGAGGGGATTGCTAGTCGAAGTTGTTCAATTGTTTCAACTTTTCGACGATGAGAGACGGCGAATGTTGAGTTTGACCCAAAAAGGCTTGGCAGCTCGAACGATTTGCATTTATACGATTTCGACGTTGAAGAGCTTCATTTTGAGATTTTGCGACAATGACGATCGCGCTTTTGGGGAATCAAGACTCACCGTTGACTTGGACGAGCCAGATAGCGTCGCAGATGCCCCACAGGCCGGACATGAGGAAAAATATCAAGCCCTGTTCCGGACTCGGTTTCCAGAACAGAAGCGTTATTATTATCGTTACGTGGAGAAGAAAGGCGAAAGCCATGACGGGGCTCCTTCCGGTAACTTTGACTACGGATCCTGTTGCGAGAGCTGCAATCGCGTTCGCGACGCCGTAGCAAATCATGACGTATCCGATATTGCTGATGCCCCAGGCGCACGATACAAACGACTGCAACAGATGTCATATTTCAAATAAGCATGCAATTTCGTCGTAAAATGACAAATTTATTCCAAATCTCTTTCTCTTTATCATTGATAGCCATTTTTCAAATTTCCTGTACCAGGTCGAAGGAACATATGCAACTCGTCCTCGCAAAGTACTTGCATTGAGCGCAGAAAACGATAAAGAACGACGTATGCATGGCTGAATTTGGTACAAAAATAAAGACATTTGTATGAAACGCTACATTCTTTTAGCTCGGAAAAGCGATCGCGTAATAGAACAGTTACGGGATCAATGCTTTATATGTGCAAAGTGCGGAGAAAGAGAAAGAGAGAGAGAGAAAAAAGGATCGTATGTATAGTTACAGCATTGTAGTCGGCAAATAGAAACGCCTGTTCCGCTCCAATAAACATTGTTATAGGAAGAATGAGGAGTTGAGCTTTTTCCTTTAACAATTTCAACGTGACGGCCAAAAGCTTGAATCCTGTTTGACCTGTCGCGGATCCGGATCTTCCTCTGTCGTATCTGTATTAAAAACGTTCCTACAGTTAAATCATGAACATAAATCGAAAGCACCAATTGTGTAAGAAAAGTTCCAAAGTTTCCCGGATGTTAGAATTTCTTTCTTATCGCCATTTCTTTCGGTTGCTTCCTGAATTCACGTTTGCGCTTTAAGAGTCACGGAGCCAGGATATCGATTTAGTGAACTTGGGATGAAAGTGAGCGATGGAAAATCGATGATAATGTGTGTGATATCGATGAACAAAATTCGTTCTATTTACCGCGAGAGCGTGTCAACGCCGAGGGCCACGATGAGACAAGCCATTATCATGCAAGTCAAGTAAATTCCGGATATAAGGTGAATTCTTTCCTGTGACGGTGGATGCAAATTCGGATTTTCCGTCTCGGTGGCGGCCACGCCGCAGAAATTAGCGCCGCATACTTCCGCAACGATGGTACTATTCAAAGTGACATTAGCTGGCTCAGCATCCATTCCGTACGACAGTACTGCAAGAACAATGGAACTGATCCCTTATAATGTATAATCCGGTCATCCGATTCCCTTATAAACTCCTAATTCAACGTTCGATATTTTTTAATGCTAAAAAACACCTGACGTAGAGAGACGTGTGGCAATAAAGATTTTATTATCAGCTAAATTGTCGAAGCGGGAATTGCAGTCACAGATATCCTCCATTCGTGGATTTGCTTCGAATTAATATTGATGTTGTATTACGGATTCAGCCATTTGTCACAGACGTCGAAGGGGTGTGTCACGACGACTATAACGAGACGCCAGAAAATCTATACGTTTCGCCACAATTAAAGTACAGTATCCGCTAATATATCGAGAACGTTACTTTTCCTTTTTTTTTTGCAATTCAAATCGACGTCCCGACGGGAATTTATTACCTTTTGCGGGAAATATTGACGTCTCTACATCTGTTTCCATCTGTTTCCACTTTTTAATATCATTGCATATTCGTGTGTAAAAGAAGATTTAAAAGAGGGTAAAAAAAATTTTTTTCAAAAAATTTTTTCTTTTTAGTATTTCAAGAGGTTGACATTTGGATGGAATGCAAAGTTTGTGTTTAATTAACGTACCGGCAGAGGATATTAGATTTCCCCAGACCTGTGCCATCTGATAGAACATGAAGAAAAGTCCGAAGAATCTTGTAACGAGAACATCGGCGCCGAGATCGGAGACGGTAGCGTAGGCCTCCGCGACAACGGTCAGATAAGTACATTTGGCGCACCAGAGAGGTCCACCGCCGAGACCAACGGCCAATCCAGCCGGTATCATCGTGTAGAATTTCGGATAAAATTGAGCGACTATGAACGGCATATAAGCGATAAAAGACAACGATATTGTCCACTTGCATCCCAGCCAACTAAAAAAAAAAAAGTTTCATTCTCTTCAGGACTGATTTCAAAGTGAATGATAAAAATAAGAGAAAAATGCTCCTTCATTTCTGTTTCATTTTCGCGTGGATTTTTTGTTCTGACGAGTCTGCGACGTGCATGGTGAGAATTTCTCTCTTTTTTTTTTCTTTTTTGAAAACGAGAGTTTCGACAAAATGAAAGGAACCGTAAATTACTCGGCGAGATAAAAGATACGAAAAAAAAGAGATGAAAATTTGACCAAGGTCATAAGCATGCTCCGACTCGCAATAATTACATCCTGGATTGCTATTCAGTGACAGTGCGAGCTCTCAATTGCGCGGGGAGCTTTTTATTCGTATACCGAGACAACGGGGAAGATCGAGAACGAAGGCGATCCCCGGAGCATCTCCGCGCGTCCCAGCACGATTCCACCGGATTGCGTAATTTGTCTCTCCGCTTGAGAAAAGAAGAGAGATCAGCCCGTGAAACTTTTCGTAAGCTTTTATCCCGCCAGTTTTACGAAGAGCATTCTTCTCGCCGGAATGTAAAAAAATTCATATCCAGATAATTGTTTTTTTTTGAACTTTTTACTTGGCAAACACAATAAATGATTTTATGCATCGAATAAAAAAACGTGGGCTTACCTTATCATGAGTACGGGTAGAAAAATATTACTGAATATCAAACTTCCGTAGATGGATGCGAGCGTGAACGTGCCCAACGATTCGTCGGCGTTGACTGAACTCTGAAGGTTGCTGGCGCCCATGAATGCCGTAAAATGTACCATAAAAGCTATCCCAATCATCAATATATTTTTTAATATTCTCCATCTTTCGGACGGCTTGAATCTCGTGCCGCCCGTTTGCACGGCCACAAATTGTCCTGTCTTGTCACTCTTTGTACTCATATTGACACCTCGAGACTCGGAAAATGTAATCAGTAAAAAAAATATTTTTTCACTGTACAAACTCTTCGTTTTGAAAAATACACTATTGTTCTTCGAGCATTTGCATCACACGGAGTCTTCTTCGCGAGTAAAATATCTCATTTTCTGTCGTTAGTTTCTCGATGTCACGAAAGGCGAGAATAATCCATCGTGCGTCGCGTTATCCAAACCGCGATTGGAGAATTATCAGCGTCGTAAAAGTCAAACGACGACAAGAACGTCGAAAATTATTCGCGCAGGAACATTCGGAGACGACTTGAGTATTTCATTGGGTATTTCGTATTTTTTTTTCTCATTTGTAAGTTAATAAAGCACTTATCCCGATACGGGAGATAAATTGATCGCAGAGTTCCGTACTGACTGTTCGACACGTTGGTGAAGACTGATTCAACGTGGCTGCTATACCGGAGCCCGCATCTCACGGAAATAAGCGTCGGCCGCGACTGTCAATGTGACAAGTATGAAACTGTAATAATAATAACAAAAGCCTTGAATAAATTTTATCCGATGAATAATAATATATTTATGGTTAATCACATTTTACAAGACGCGATCAGCGGAGCAAGGTTATTTGACGAAAAAAAAAATGGTAATCCCTTTCTCTCAGGCTGCACGCTGACTCGTAGCGAGTGCCGTTGCGGAACTCTTTCAGAAGGTTTTCCTTCAAGATTTTTAATTATGGAAGGACAAAAAGGATTTTAATTATCTGCCGAGTCTATAAACAATTTCAAGATTTTTATCACGAACGCGCTTACCTACTTTTTAAATAATTTATTACTTTTTAATTACTTTAATAACGCAGTGCAATTTTATTAACACACAATTAAACTACGTGAGGCTATATCTATTTAAAAATTTGAAAATTAGAATAATAATATTTGTGCACAGCAAATGCTATTTTCCCCTTTGGCGAAATTTCGATTAATTTCGTTGCGCGGTCGCGAAAATTCTCGCAACCCGAGGCTGGTCGGTTGAAGGTTGATCGGAAATTTCATTGCTCTCGAAAATTGATATTTCCATATATTTTTTTCTCTCAATGAATATATCCGATACAGAGATAGAATAAAAACGTACGCATGGCTGAGCACAGCAATTTTTATATGAGGTAATATGCCAATTTGAACAAAACGAGTGTCGACAAACTCCGTTGCCCTCTCCTTCGTGTTACGTTTTACTGTCATCGGGGAACTCGACCTGTTGCCATATAATATGCTGCGCTTGAAAGTACACGTCGCCCGTCATATCAGCATTAACGTCGACTTCGTCATCAGCGGAGACGTGCCTCTAGGGCCACTGAGTAAAAAAAACCATACAAAGCTTCGATCTCATTTCCCCTGGCACGAGCTTTTAGAATATATATTCCCTTTCAAATAACCCACCGCAAAAATGACTCACGTTCAACTATGACATTTTGTTTTTCATTCGTCGACTCTCTTGAAGAATTTTTCAATTTTCAATGTTTCTTCACGAAGGAATAGAAACACGTTTCTCTCGTCTGGAATCATGAAAATCGTCGTATTGAATTTTCAATGAAGAGACACGATTCCAGAATTAGCATTTGGTAAATACTCGGCGATTAAATAAAAAAGATGAGATGGAGTCGATTGAATGCACGTATATATGAAGCTGCAATGATTTCCGTTCAGGACATTAGTGATTCTCTCGTTATAGTTAATTATCTCGATGTGCAATCGCGATTCCTCGTTTGCACGAGCTATTGCATCAGCGATTAATAACCAGTGTATATTGGTAGTTGTACGTGCGTTAAATCATGAGCATGTGTTAGCCACACTCGATGAAACACACAGGCGTAAAGGTTTCTATTGGCCTTGTAATAGACATATCAGACGCATTGCCTTTCACACGAATCGTAGCTCCCCCACACCCAAGATCGATGCACGATAACTCTCGCCAGATTAGAGTTCATATGAGGAAAAATCAGGTAGCCTCTGGGCTCGAGAGCACATAATTTCATCTTTTCATACGCGCTATATTCATGTTTTGTATATATTTATATGAATTGCGATCCACTTCCATTGGAATGAAAAATGTCCATTCGTAAAAGTACCTCGAAGCGTTCTCGACTCCCTCGGAAAAATTAGACTACATTTTTCAACGAATCGAACAATAATTGAGAGTCAATTTTTATAGAAAAAGTCGATCGTGAGCTAGAATGTTTCGATAATAACGGATCAGAGGTTTCATGGGGGAAAAAAAGAAAAGAATATTCATCGCTCTATCCAAGCTTTCCCAAAGGGCGTACGTAAATAATTCGATTATCGGACGCAGTGCTGCCAAGGAGAGATACCAGAGGAAAAAATAAAAATAAAAACAGCACTGCGAAATGATTTTCTCACAGGGAGATTGGATTTTCGAATTGAAATGTTAATCACACTCCCGAGAAATGGAAGATACCAGAGAAATGAGAGAATGCCAAGAGAAAATTTGCTTCTTCCTTTACTTTTTTCTTTCTCTGCAAGCACACGTGGATTATATATTTTCTGCTTACCGTTTCTATGTATAACAAGAGAGACAAAGATTACTCGGCATCATGAAAGAAAACTTGGATTGTATCGCAATAAACCTGCACTTGCTCCTAATAAGATTTTCATTTTAATAAAAGGGGCTGTTTCTTTCAGAGATAAAATGAAATAAAAAATATATTGCGATTCTACGAAAATCCTTTTTAATTCCATTCTGTTCCTTTTGTAATAATCTTTTGCATCCAGTGATTCGTATACTGTACTAATTTACTCTCCTCGTGATGTAATTATTTATAATTATGATTTGTTGAAAAATTTCAGAATTATGCGAAACGCATATGCGAGCTGTTTCTTTTGAAATATGCATTTTCCCAGGTCAAAATATGTTCAACGAGTTTTCGAGATTAAGCGGTAAAGAATGTGTTTTTCCTCTTAAAGGTGATATTCAGTTTTGAATACGAATGTGATACACGCGCGAGATTCACACGCTGGCAATAAATTTTTTTTATCCTCGACTCATCCAGGTGTGCGACTCTCAAACGTAAATCTTCTCCCAGATCGCACGACTTTTCGTTCTCATTCTTCGAATTGTTAATTTTTCATCGATAATTGATACCCGTTAATACTGGTTTTTCAAGGTCTGCATCCAGATCAATATTTTATTTTTCACGTAATGATTTATTAGGCTAAAATTTGCTTTTGTGAATATAAAGACTTTTTTTTCTTTAAAAATATAAATATGTCAACGTGAGTGAATGAGAATTTTTGATCAATATGGTTGCCAATAAAAAATTAGAATACAGCCCGGAGGCGTTTTGGGAGTTTGGCTGTGTTGGAGAATCGGAAGATTTACCAGTCAGATATACATCTCACAGCTGAGAAAAAACGCTTGTCTGTGCGATATTTGAAAAGGTTCTAACATTTATTGCGCACTCCTCACAGAATTCGAGTTTGAGTTTGGGATTAAAATATAGAGGATCGACTCAGCGTTTTTTAAAATACGAGGGCTTATTTTTTTTTTACGCATGAACATAGCGCAATATTTAAGCGATGCAAAATATGCGCCCTGTACTTAATAATATATCATTGTGGATAATATTATGCACATGATTATTTATGCAGCAGAAGTTGAAAAAATGTTTCCTTTTAAAGCACCATCGAGATATATTAACCAGGAAACACGCTCGAAAACTTTGAACGATGAAAAATTTACCCGAACCGGTGAAAAGTTTTGACCGACTTTTTTTCCTCGGAGCAAAATTTGTTTCATAAAAAATACCATAAAGGTATGCTTGAAATTCGGTATCAAAGGAGACAAAAATGAATTGTGTATCCTCTCCACACGCTCTAATGAAATTTGACTACATACCAAAAAGCTGGATAACGAATTTTTCCGAATCATCGTATTACGTGAAATCCATTTGAGAATTTCGCTTTTTACTCTCCCTTTCGTTTCATCGAAATGCCGTGATTCAATGCTGATGGTAAATGCAAATGCAGCGGTGTTTGAGTATAAAAGTACACGCGGTTCGGCAACACGACGAATTTCACGTACTGCGAAGATAAATGTGAACACGAATGCGGTACACGCGAGTCGCCAAAGCTGTTCGTCGACTGTCCACACTCTTCCCACTCCCAAGCCTATTTACATCAAGTCTGAATTTCTCGCCCGATGTAGCTTATTATTAGAAAAAACATTGGTTCCCCATATTTACTTTCGAAGATAATCCCCGTTCTATCGCTCGTTAAATATACGGCCGAGTGTTATCGATCATTACGAACTCGTCGCGTTCGGCCCTTATCACTCGTCTTCGAGAGGATTATTGCGGCTCTGCGTAATCCCCCGGACGACCATAATACTCCGACGAACGAAAATGGAACCGTTAATCACTCGGAAATCTTTGCCGATATTTCTGTCGATTAATTATCCTATTTACGAGCCATTATGCAAATTAAATTCGTCGCGATACAACAAATGAAAGATTAAATGTGTCGACAGCCTGTTAAAAGTTGATCAACTCTTTGTATTTATTTTTTTGAAAGTACTACAATGATTACAAAGCAGCGGAATATAGACTTCAATTTCGAGACGACGGAAATTCGCATACGAAATTCTGAATTGAGAGAATTTAATCAGCGTCTACTTTCGTATTCATTGGTTCGTTATATCCATAACTAACCTCACGATAATGATGGATTGTGGCAGCGGTGAGGCATATCTATAACGCATGACACAAATAAAAAGACGATCAGAGTTGTAGCGCCGTATAATATCTAGGGCATCCTGGTCGTGCGATAATAAGCCGTACCAAGATTACAGTGGAAAGCAATTTTCCGAGATCCCCGACAGCATTATACCCAAGAAAAATCGCTCCAGGACATTCTACACATACATCTATTTTGTACAATAATTATACAGCGATTGACAAGTGCATTCCAAGTGTCCTCTAAAAAATGATAAAACACTGAATTTTTCTCCGAAGAGAATACGCTTTTTTCCTTAAATCATTTCTGAGTACAATATATAAATTCAATGTTTTCCCCAAGATTGCGAAAGATTGTGAATAAATATTGCAAATTGAGTGAAAAGAAACGAGAAGCGAGCAGCGGAAAAATTTTGAGCGGTGTGGAATGCAAACGAAGAGGTTGATTTTTATGCGAACGACTCTGGGGCAAACCGCTTGGTCGGTGTCGCGGTGAATCGTAAATTTCAATAACCACAATACTCGGGTACATGATCCATCACGGTGTACAAACTCCTCTCTCGACTTGCCTCGTATGACGTAATTTCTTTTTTCTTTTATTTCGTTCCAGGGAGAACAGATACGACGAGTTTGCGAGAGACTGCGCACGTCGTATGGGATTCCCGGATTCAACTTGCAAGTTCTTGGGGATAGTTCACAATATATTATCTCCGGCACGCCTATGCACCAGTCACGTATACTTTCGGTAATTTAACATGGCTCACATCTGGATGAGCGATAAATTAACTAATGCTGTATTCCATTCACGAAGGCTCTCCGCAAACCAATATAATACACGACGCCATACCATTGCGAATAACGAAAATATCCGATATGACTGAAATTTCTCGCTGGAAGCTACTTGAGAACGCTTTTGAATTGGGGATATGTGGGAGAGGCTGATTAAACGCACACAATGCTTGGATAATTCGGGGAAATAAAATAAGAAGCGATCAATTTTATCTCGCGAGAAACTCGTTTCGGTGGCTTTCGATTATTGTCGGACCTATTCAAACTGGATATAACTTGGCACCATAAAACAGGAAACGGTGACACGTCCTTTTTTCGCCTGTATACACATTCGAATCTTGCTGACCCACATGGAACATCCCGGGAGGGTTGTAAATTTTTCAATCGTAGATTTATTTTCGCGACGGTACCGCATCGCGGGAAGGATCAGGAGGGTTCTCTCTTAAAAATAAACTAATGCCAAATATAAATTTGATAAATTCGCAGTGCACTCGCGTCTTCCGTATAACTTTCTACGTGTCGTGTGTACAGTCCGAACGAAAGTTTTTCTCCTGGTGGAGCATATCGAGTACGAGCGAATTCGAAGGATGACGAAAGATTCGTGCTGGATTCGCACGCGAGGCTCTCGCGTGCATCAACAAGCGTTTATTCGAGCGACAAGTCGTACTCGCGCGTGCGTGATTGAGTCGAGGTAATGCCGTGCCACCTCGCGGAATTGCATCACGCAAAATCACGATTAAATAAACTTAATAAATACTCGAGGTGTATCGATGTGAATTAAAAAAAAAAGAAAAATAAAGTAGCGAGAAGGATCGGAAGGAGAAGTATCAGAGGAGCACTCGTGCGTGACGAGGAGCGCCGAGAGCTCAAACGCGGAGATAAGATTCTTCGCGCAGCGTCTCTCGGCTCTTCCGCCGTTTCTTCTTATTCATCTCTTTGCTATTTTTCAGCGATAATGATGTTTCTTAAGCTCCTCCGCGTCTCGGAGCATCCCTTATCACTTCCGGTAAGAGCTGACATTCTTCTCCCTCCCCTCTTGGGAATCTCCAGACTCGGGAACGAGAAACGTTGGCGTATATTGTGTAGGTGGGAATGGCTATTGCGCGATTTTTCCACGAGACAGATTTTCTCGCTTGCGACGTGTACAGCAGGAGGCAATATCTAACTGCTCTCCGCGCAAGGAGCTCTCAAACCTAGGAAATGCTCACCTCGAGTGGGCATGCAGTGTATTCCCCAGATTCTCGTTAATGATAAAAATATATCTTCTAAATTAGCAGCTTGTATTCTCGTGACAGATTTTCTAATAGTTATGGTTGAAGAAGAAAAAAAACGAGATAAGAAGTAGAGTTTTTAGTTCCCATTTTTTCCTCGGCTCGGGAATCACGATCCTCCAAAGGAAATAGTGGAAGCGAAGAGAGCTCGCTTTTTAATGGACTTTTGTCGTCAAACTTGAAGAAAAAACCGATCTTCTGGAACATCCTGTATTTTCGCAGCGAGGGAGCATCACGTAGAGACGCTCGCTCGAACAACATCGAATACGAAAACACCCAAACAGGACACATAGATACGCGGACGTGTGCAAAAGGAGTGATGAGGTCTCCTTCTATCCGCAGCAGATATAGAATCTCTCATTAATCTTAATGAAATCTGCGGTCGTCGAGATACGGCGAATATATATACGAATTCAGGAAAATTCTTGAGCGGCGTGGAAAATTTCTATATATACCCTGGGGGGTTAGATTAATTTAATATTGCTACAGAGTCCGGTAATTAACAAGTTCCGATCTCTCATTTAATTATCCTCCGCGAAGGATTCATATTGCCTTGGTGTATCGATAATTTTACATTCAATTAGTTTCGCAACGAATCCGTGATTTTTTCGATACTCGATTTTCCATTCAGGCAATACGAATTTCCGATTTTATTAGATGCATTCTTCGTCCTGTCCCACGCTCTCTTTTTCAACAATTCATTGAAATACGTCAAAGATTTACTCGCATCCGAGAGAGCATTCGAAATCGTATTTTTCTTTAAAGAGGCACATACACGTACATAGGGTATATCCGATGAGAGTTCAAAGAATCGATCTGGTGGATCGAGGGTAAATATCAGCAGAATATGCCACGTATGTTTGCCTTAGCATATTCCCACTCGGATTCTTATATCTCGATAAAATCGTCTTGAAAAGTAAATGGAACGATTCTATAGGGTTGAATGGAAATGCATATATATTTTAGTCAGTATATGTAGTTGGAAAGAAAGGAGAGAGAGGCATGAAGAAGGGTAAATTCTTGGTGGATTTTGGAGTATGGAGATGTATGGGAAAGAAAAGTTGGCGCATTCCTTCGAGGAGTGTCGTCGTACGCGATGAGAATTTGCCTTCTCACCGTTTATCGGAGAGCTGTCTATATATGCCAGAGGGGAAACTCGCCCTGTCTCAAAAGTTTTCCTCACCAAGCTCGAGTATATCGTTTATTATAATTAAGATACTATGGACCAGAGCCGTTCGCACGCAAGCCCTGAAGGATCGAAGGATAAAAACGAAGCAAGATTTCGCACGCTCAAATAAGTCTTAGTACGGATATTCCGCGACTTCTCTCCAGTTATTAATCTTCATCTCGCCATTCTAAATCACTTCTTAATTGCTCGAAATAAAACAATGAAGATTTATTTATGATTCCTTATTCTAAACTGTAAAAAATTTGGTGCTAAAATGGTGTTAATTTAACACCATTCTTGGTCCATATAGGTCTCACTGTTTTTGGTGTAAAATGGCATGGTGTTAATGGATGTGGTTTGATATGCTTTGTAAAATCAGTGTAAATAATTAACACCACAATATGTGCAACTCAGTTCGTAAAAAATCCCATGTTAACAAGTTCGTAAATTATTTTTTTGTTTTTCTCTCTCTCTGAATGCAGATATTTACCCCGATCTAGGATAATTTACTATCTAGACTTATTCTTTTTAAAAAAATTTTGTATACTAATTTTTTTCATAATAGATGTAACGTTAATGTTGAATAGTAAGTGTTCTAGGAATATTTAAAAAATTTTTATATTCAAGTATCAGTTCCTTGAAATAATTATGCTTCCCTTCAAATCTTATTGACCAAAGATGTCCTCGAGGACGGATTTGTTTAATGATATTCAGCTTATGTGTCATAAAACGATGTTTTGGTATGCCAAGCTTTCTGCTCAGGCACCTGATACTAAATTTTTCGCGTTTATTCTCGTCCGTTTATTGCCACTTAATAGAGTGGACTGGCAGAAACGTAAACAAAGTTTTATTGCTGAACAGGTATGAACGAAGCTCGATACTTATCTGAGAATAGAAAATTTTTCTGCAGGTAATGCTTATTTTATCGATGGTGCAATAAATATCATCCATTGAAAAATTTTTATTTTTCAAAAAAGTATCGAGCTCTGTCCATCCTTGTTGTTTAAAACATCAATTCTTAACCCCGTGAAAACCGCCAGTAGCACCGCTCAATTTTTTTTACCAAACACACCAGTGTTATTATTTTACACCATTTCCTTTTACCACTCACACAATTTCATTAACGTCGCGAAATATTTTTCACTGTATATGTACATTTTTGATTAATCAGCGTTTTATTGATTTAGCGATGTATATATTAAAACACTTGTTCGCGTAATGAGGATTAAACGAAGAAGCAGAAATCTCATCAAAACTGCAGAGATCCTTACTGAAATTCCTGCTATTTGTCTTGAGGTAGAAATTATTGTGTTCCGAGTAACGTACGAGTGCACGTTCGTTTGTGCACAATTTAATAAAACGCAAGTGAGCGTTCTCAGCTTGATTCCGGAAAGCTTTTGTTAAGGGGCCGAGCCCGTACGAAGTTGTTAACTCTAGCATACACGAATGTGCGTGGGTGTGAGTCTATGTGTGGGTATATGTAACATTTTTCGGGAGCAGAGCGAGATTCAACGTTCACGCGACTCTGCTCGTGAATTTTCAATCACAAATTTACGGGCGCGCTCTCGCGGCGAAAAATTTCCCAGAAGCCGCAGCAACTGTTGCAACTCGCAGCCGGGAAGGAGACGAAGAGAGAGGAAATGTCCCGTCAAACCGCAGATAAACGCGCTGGCCGGCTGAGAATCGCGATGCGACCAACGGGAGTACCAGAAATGTTTTGAAAAATTTGTTATTCCGTGTACCACTTTTTAAAAAGTGAATTTATATCTATGGACGAGATGTGGGAACGTGGTCGTGCACACATTTTCCCCAATGCGACAGTATTCATCATTGTTTGACCGTCGGGTACATTCAAAGAATAGTATGAGAAAATGGTTAATATATGCGCACGAATAGGAGACGGAAAAGGCAATATACGAATATGAATAAATATGAGAGTCAAATGCAGTCGTGTGAGCGTATCAGTATTCACATTCATGTATTTTATTACAGTGATTTTTATAAAGAGCGAAGAACGTTTTTGTGTCTCTCGCGTATCGTCACTATTTCATACCTACATTTAAAGAAATTGAGAATGTGCACACTGTCCTCTGTGAGATCATGGAGTTTTTCTTTTTTTTTCTAGCAATACGTAATGAAATGAATACAAGATGAAACTTCACCATCTGGAATACGCTTCTTTTGTATTTTAAATTTTCTTTTGAAAATATCTCACTTAGAAGTTTACCCTTTTCCTTTCAAATCAAGAGTGTTTGCTCCTTTTCTTTCTTGTCACAAAATCTCCCTTTAGTCGTGAGAACCAAAGAAGAAATTTACGACGTTACAGATTGAAACTCATCGTGTCAGTAAAGTATTTTATTGAAACAAATTAATTGTGTTGTTAATGAAAGTCGAATAAATTAGATGAGCGTTCTATTTAGATAGAATGTGGATTTTCGACATCATTCGTCTTACATTTTACATCAATTTCGAAGTGTACTGCAAACTATTTTAAAGCAATAATTACTTTAATTTGTATTTCAATAATAACGTTCTAGCAAAAACTTTTGAGATTTGCAATAATTCATTCTGTTCATTCATTCTGTGGAGAAATTGAATACATCACCAATTGAAATTTCGGGATTTTGCATTTTTTTTTGAATAAATGGCACAGATCCGGCCGGATTTTTTTCATCCCAGACAAAAAGGCGATTCGGGTATCGATAAATTTAGGCCGTGTTTCGGACCAGACTTCCAATAATATATAGTGGTAGAATAAAGAATACAAATTCACTACTGATGCTGCGTACAGTACACGCATAGGCAAATATTGCGTCTATAATCTACACAAGGTCCATCGTAGAATTGAGCGTGTCGATTTACATTCGCAGTCGCGATGTTCGTGAGGCTGAAATTGCAACTGGACCATGTTGCACGATATAACATTTCCCCTATATGAACAATAAACTCATTGCACTGACAGATACCTGTTAAGACCCTACAACAAGAACACTAAAATTTTACGAGAATACATGATGATTAATATAGTTTATATTTTCCTATATTAAAAAAAGACACGAGGCCTCTAATCGATTAATTGGAATAGAGCGTATTATGTAATGTTGTATGAAATATGCACCTAGAAGAACAACAAAATATAAATAAATAGTGTTTCAAAAATCTAAAAAAAAATTCTAATAAATTTACGAATATCAAGTAATTAACGAACGATGAGTCTCGGTCGTAGACAAATATACCTCAATAGTTCGGGGGTCGTAAACATTTAAAAAAAAGAGAGAGAAAAGTCCTCGAGTGTAACGAGGAAAAAAATTCTAAATTTTCGAGAATACCTGAATTGTTTATCCATAGTGATTCGTCGAGGTCGAGGGAAAAACCAAACACACGGTCTTAATTGTTCGGATTTTTCACTCAATTTGGAATCAGTAGCCCGGTAGACAGTGTCGGGGCAGGAACGGGCAGAGCTCGATACTTTTATGAGAAATGAAAATTTTTCAATAGATAATCTTTATTGCTTCATTGATGGAATTAGCATCACCCATTGAAAAATTTTCATTTCTCAGAAAAGTATCGAGCTCTGCCCATCACTGTGTCGGGATAAGTCGTGTCGGGTCTTGCAAGGTAGTTCGTTACCAAAAAACATTTCGTATAAATTCGACAATTTCAATCGAGTGTCAGTTCCAGTGTAATTTTCAATCATACAAAAAGTGAATAGTGTTTAATATTTCAAATTTATAATATCGTTTCGAAATACTTTTTAAAAATGTGCGTGTAGATAAAAGTGCGGTCCAATTAATGCAAATAATATCAATCTCGCTATTTTATTCTACATAGTATTATTTCCGTCACATTAAACTTATGCAGTCTTTTAAATTCGAACGAACAATTTTTTAGTAGCGGTTTTGCTTCGAATAATTAGATTTTTCATAATAAATTATTAGTCGTACATATTTTCATTTATCCATATATATTCGATGGTTCGTGTTTCTTAACTTGATTTAAAAAAATAAATAAAATTGAGTGTTGTGTGGTGTAGTGAAGTGCGAGGCCCAGGGAGCATATTGAGCAGAAAATTAAGAAGATTCGCATCGTCTCCATGAATCACCCGTAATAGAGCTGTTTTCGACAAAAGGTAAGACACATCGCAAATTTACATTTTCATGGGTATATACAAGACCTAGTGTTCTAAAAGAAAATTCGGAAAATTTTTATTTTTATTTTAAAAGCTTATTTAATCAAATACCCTATTTAAAAAAAATATATAAAGCCTATAATTAATTCATCGGAATAGAGAGTATTATGCGAGGCTATATGAAATATGCGCCTATAGAAGAATCGCAAAATATCAATTTAAATATATTTTTTCGAAAATATTCAAAGTATGATAACTTTTTAAATAATTGATGAATTGTCATGATTCTTGCGCCATTCGCTTCGTTTTGCAAAAAACTTTATGAAAAACCCCCCTAATAAAGTCGATTTGGTCAAGAGAAAGAAAAGATATCGTTAATTGAAATATTTATGGGTCCCCGAGACCCAGTGGACTAACCAAATTTTTTGAAATATTTTAAATTCGATTTTGAGACCCTATTCGATCGGAAATTTCCTGTAGATAACGAAAATGATAATTATTCGGGGTGAAATCCAAGAATTCATATTGAAAAATTCAAAAAACTGATCGAAAAGTCAGTTTTTTCAATTTTTCAATATGAATTCTTGGATCCCGCCTCGAAGAAGTAACTTTTTTTATCCACAGAAAATTTTGCGATAAAATATCATCCTATATTATAAAAGACATGAAGCTTATAATCGATTCATCGGAATAGAGCGTATTATGCGAGAAGAATCAATATCAATTGAAACACAAAATATCAATTTTCTTTTTCAAAAAAGGAAAAAGCAGCAATATAGGAAACTATATTGTACTATTTTCGTAATCGCTCAGTATGTTCAAGTAAGAATCTCGTTTTGATGTAGCTTGGTATTAAATCTTAATGTCACCTTGTGCTTAGTCTTACACGACCATAAACTTTACTAAACCTTGCGAGGGAGATCCGGAGTATGAATTTTCAGCGGGATGACAAGTCCCGTACGAAATTTCCACTCGAGGGAAATCTCATGTGTAACTGGGAAGAAAATTAATGTGAAACGAAGATTACACAGAGACTCCGTTTTGCGCGCGTATTCACAGTTGAAAACGATGAATTATTACAACGAACTAACATGTATATCGGTTTGATGAAATATTGTTCTCAATATTTTTTACTTTTCCGAAACAAAAGAATTTTTTTTTGTTTTTTTTTTCATTTGGTCATAATAAATGTATTTTTCTTTATTCAAAAATGAACTAAAGTTCAAGAGAGCGAGACACAGGGGGAAAAGAAAAGCAGGTTGTGTATAAAGCGTCGAGAAGAATGCGCGTGACGGGAAGCGCCGTGACGAGAGGGTTGGCGATGGCTCAAGCCGGCGCCCTCATAGTCAAACTTAACTCCAGTATACGCGCGCCACCACGCTCGTAAGGAGCGCTTATTGAAGCGATCCGGCGTGATTATCGCGATATACTTCATTGAAGTCTGTTTTTCCAAATCGAATATTTTTCATCCACTCTTACATTCGGGATAATAAAAATGGGGCTAAAAAAACCCATGATGAATCAAGAAGATTGACAAAAAGTCAGCCAACTACATTAATCATTTCGTTCTATATCGAGAGTGTGTGAGTTACGATTTGACAATTTAGTTCGAAGAGGTTTTATTTGTTATTAATATATCGATAGGGTCGGTGATAGTAAAGTTCTTCGCTTTGAAACACGTGATATCAGTGATCGAAACTGCTAAAAAAATAAGTATATAAATAAGTAAATGTTGAGATAATGTCATGGTGAAATTGTTCCAGTTTGAGCCGATCGAGTTATTTGACAATGTCGTGAAGGTAAGTTTCATCAAAATGTTTTCCAAGTTTCAAAAACTTCAAACGTTCTTATAAAGATCTCATAAAAATTTTTCTCACAAAAAATTATAACCATCTCAAAGGAAGGTACAAAAATTGGTTACATTTTTCTCTTTATCCACGTCGAAGTATTGAAATATTGAATTTTTTATCGAAGTGGAACAAAGAGAACAGCGACGGAAGAATACATGCAGAAAATCTGTTAAAATAACATTAATAAAAATTAAATGACTCGCAACAAGCGCGTTGACAATAATTATATAATATTTTTAAAAAAATGAAACGATTTTGCAATTGGACTGGAATACCGAAAAAATGTAATGACATTCAAAGTATTTCATTATTTCCGGACATTGTATTAAATTCGCTTTGAAATTCGAAATCAGGGCTTCCCTATTTATGAGTTCAATTTACACATTTGCATAATTAACGAACTGAAAATTGCGGGCTGATATTACAGAAGCGTGAAATATAAAATTTAAGGAACCATGTGAAATCATAAATATATTATTGCAAGTAGCGACGATTCGTGTGCACTCGGCCCGCATCAGGTGTTCGTGTCAGCGTTTGAGGAAAATTCATCAAACGTAACCCTCATTGATAAGAATGATTTGGTGAAAAGCCCGCGCTCTCCTTAAACGTCCAGCAAAATGAATGGCTGCGAAATAAAGGGTGTACGCGATGGATTTACCTTTCCGGAATTTACCGTGGTTCGCGCTAATTACCAATGAACATTCCGCCTACGATTTATTCACCCTCAAGTTATTTATGCGCTTACAGTTCTGATGCATCAGCAATAATATCATTTTATCGGACCAAAATTAATCAACGTCCACCCACCTGTTGATTACTTTCAAAGCAAAGTGGATCCTCAATTTTTTTTCAGCCAAATGAAAAGAAAAATAATCCAATTCCAAGTAACAATATTTATTTAACAGCAGCTCTAGTGTTTATGAAGATCTATTAATTCGCACTATTATCTCGAGTTTGAATGGCTTTCAAAACGAACTTTCTATTATCCTTAATTGCGTTACGTACCAGAGCTTAATGTGCCAAATTTAATAACAGCACTCATAAAATTTTATATAAACGAGCTGAATAAACTCTTGTTATTCTTGGTCTCTCGAGTAAGTACGTATATAATATTAGCTTCACTTTTACCGCTCCCTTTATTCTTGACGTAAAAGCATATTGCCGAATTTCGCTTCTTCAATTACGATACGGTCATTCGTGTTTCTAAACTGCTCCGAAGGATTCTTATTTCTCCCCCGAGACATTTGCTTTTTTCGTTAACATAATAATCGATTTTTTAAGGTACGAGCGACAACGCGACCGCTACGCGGCTGCTTTTTTCACATGTATCAATTAATATTTTGCTATTCTTCTATAGGTGCATACTTCGTACAACTTATTCATATAATGCACTCTATTCCAATTAATTCATTAGAGATTTCATCTCTTTTTTAATATAGGATACATCCACATCGACATTTTTTAAAAAGTATTTTAAAACGATATAGTATGATTGAAAATAACACTGGAACTGACACTCAATTGAACTTGTCGAATTTCTACGAAATGTTTTTCGGTACCAAACTACCCGGCGAGACCTAACACGAAATCTATTCCAATGAATCGATTAGAGGCCTCATGTCTTTTTAAATATAGGATTTGCCGATTCTGTAAAACGAAAACTGAAAAATAAGAGACTTTTGACCTCTGCAAGGAAGTACGTGGGTGCGATAAATCGAGTCAAGAAAATTTAATCGACTGTAAATTCAGAACGGCTTGACCTACGGCTTTGCAATTACGTTGACGGCAATATGACCCTTTGCTACTTTTTTTAATAGAAAAATTGCAGTTCCGTGGTACTTACAGTGCTTCAAAAGTTTCATTGAGGAAAAAATATTTTCATGTATCGATATAAATGTGAATCAGTACAACTGATGATGAATGTTATTTTCATTATTTCGCGAACTCAAGAAACCTTTAAAAAAAGAGCTGAAAATGTACCGAATGTTTACTATGTCATATAATACAAACCAATAAAAATCGAAATAAGGATAAAAATCAGTAAAAATTAATTTAACTGTGTGCAAAAAAGTATCAGCTTTTTTTTTATTCTCGAAGGGAAACTGGAACAAACGATTCGTGTTAATTACATGCGAATGTACAAATTGTCGACAACAGAATTTTCATTTTTCAAACGTTACTTCGCAGTTTGTATTAACTTTGGTGCTATAATTTCCCAGTAACGTTGTAACAAAATAACGTGTCAAATGAACTAGAGCACGCTCTGTATTTAAACTTTTGTAATTTTTTTTAATCCAACTTGTTATTAACCTTTGTTATGTTAATTCCCTCGTACTTGGAAATGAAAAATGAGTACTTCATTGTCTCCAAACTCTATCTCTCGAGGTCTATCGGATTTTTAATTTTTTACTGAATGGAAATGTCACAAAACTTTTGGCTGAGGCTGCAGAGTTCTGTATGAAAAAAGAAAAGTGGGAGTCCAAAAAATTAAAAAGTTTCTGGTGGTGTTTGGTTTTTTGTTGTACTTTCTCTTTCTCTCTCGCTTCGTCCCTGCCGTTGAACGAAAGCGCCAAGTTCCAATACTGTGAAAATATATTCGTACATGCTCAGGATTCAAGATTTACATTCACGATGAGACTTCACGAGAACTGGAATTTCGCAGCAGGCTCGAGATCGCTCGCTTCAGTTCCTCCCATTGTTTTCACGAATTAGAAAAAAAATGTTCTCCGGACGAACGTTTAATCAAGATTCTCTTGAACAACACTGTAAATCCAAGTGTGTAGTTTTTACACACATACATATTTTATTGTCTTGCAGAGTCAATTTTCATATATTTAAAAGTGTGCAATGTGTCCAATATTAGGTCCACAAGTAAAATTTGTATACTTTCAAAATACGAAAGGCATTGAAAAAAATAATATGCTCATAAATTGGTAAAATTTTTCTAAGCGAATTTTTCATTTTTGGACAATTTTTTGGCCGCTCGATCTTCGATAACGTACGGGAGATAAAATTGTCCCTATTTCTCGATGACTCGGACATGATAAGGATTTGCGAAAGCTCTCGCAGTATGTTGTTGGGTGGAAAGCTGGAAAACCGAAGATTTTTCTCCTTTATCGCCGTCGAAATCCCTTCTCGTTTCATTTTTTTCCGTCCCATTACTTGCAGATTTTTTTCCTTATTGTCCTCCGAGTCCTGTCCGACATTACGTCCAATACAAAGTTACTTTTCTCCTTGTCCACAATTTTTTCCTTCTTTTCAAACACGCGCCGTTTTCCTCGCTGACCTTCAAAGCGTCATCGAATCGTTGGCAGACTAAATGATAGCCCGGGATCAAGTTGTAGCACTAGCTCGCAATCTCGAGGCAACAACAAATAAATTTATTTCCCAAAGCCGAAACTTCGTCGAGATTCCCATTATGAATGCGACGGACGAAAAATATCCGACGCGTAGGTCTCGAAGGTTTTTTTTTGTCCGACCAATCTTTTCGAACGAATCGATGTAGACTGAATCCTGAAAATGATGGCCACGTAATAAACCGAAATCCATTTCTATAAAAAAATATGTCTCGTATATTGCATAAATTATTTACTTATAAAGCGACTCTCGGCAATTTTCCCCACAACAAGTCCTGACATTGATGAATTCAAATTTTTTAAAAAACAAACTCTGAAGCGACGAAATGAAGAGAGATTGACCACAACATCTTGATTATTGCACGGCTTGGTTTTCCTTCATCCAGAAAATTAATTTCACAGAGACGACGGACTCGGTTACGAAGATTGATACAACGACCTGTCTTTTTTAAAAGAAAAATTACGTGTTAAATTATTCCGCAAATCACTCGGTAAATTCAGTCTTGACTGTCATTTCGAATTAAGAAGGAGCATGAATGTCGAGAGCTTTTGCGTGAACTCGCGTAAATGTACTTCTTAAATTCTTTCAAGCGAAAATTATTGTCAATTCAATTATTGTCAATTACATTATATAGTTATATATTTATATTGAGACGAGATGTCTATAAATCCTCGAAAGTTTCGGTCGAGTTTCTTATTCGCTATAAATTGCAGACTTTTCATGGTCCACGAATCGAAGTTTCACCGCCAGCGCTATGAAACATGACAATCGTGAAAATCGATGAGAAATCAGTTTTTCACGGAAACAATTTCAACGAGAGGATATCCCGTTAGCGAGCCATTAGCCCAGAAAATGTTTTGTACCCAAGAACATCTCCTCCGGTTCTGCATCAATTAGAAACAAGATATTTAATTATTCTCTAGGTTTCCACTCGATAACTCTTCTGTCAAGGATGGAAATAAAGTCTTTTCTCTTCTTAATTATTTCGATTTTACTATACAATACAGCAGATAACAATTTTTCTCGAGAAGCTGTTATAAACTCTGAAAATATTAATCCCTCGAGCATTGAATTTTTAACAAGAGCCACTTCAGATTTAATGACCGATCAAGGACGCTCATTGAGTCCTTGAACTCCTTATAATAGTTTTCAATAACTTTTTAAAAGTCGAACTGAGAGAATATTTCTTAACAGAATTTACCTGCAGCAGATTGATCTTTTATCCGAATAAAAAAAAAGTATCACACAATTACGCTAAAATTACACTGTACCATAATCAGAGAGTCCAAAATGGATTGTCTGCTGATGTTCGGTTTACACGTGTCTCATCTTTGAGTCCCCAATTAATCATAGGATTGCGTTTTAATCGCGAAACGAGAATCCTCGTAATCGATAGATCACACTTTGGTAATTTATCTGGATAATACCCAGCTCACCTGCAAGTAATAGGGATTGGGACAGCAGGTTGCACGAGCAGTATTGAGAAATGAGAGAGCTGACCAAATCAATAGATCCCGAAATCACATTTTTACGTTTTCTTATTTTCGCGTCCCCGATTTTTCTTCCAAGTTTATCTTTTATTTTAGTTTTATGTCTTAAGAATGGTCCCGCGTTTATGGAGAAAGAAAAAAAAACGGTATTATACCGACGCCAGCGAAGTGGATGAGTTTAGAAAATTGTAAGACGGGAATCGAGCGTAATCTAAAAAAATGGAGACATTTCCTGCATTATTGGGAGTATCGTCGACACGCTGCACACAATTTTTAACTGGTTGGAGTACATACTGTACATATAAATGATACAGGGTGCCAGAGAAAAATGTTCAATTTACAAATAAAAAAGAAAATAAACTCATCGATGTACAATGATATAGGATTATTGATTTTTAAAGTGAAAAATTGCACCAAGAACTTTTTCTCGGAGCGTAAGAGCGACTATACGGTTTTTTATTTATCGTCTTCTCACTAACGAAATTATCTGAATTATGGCCTTAAATAATTAATAATTACGTGAAAATTCCCGGAGCCGATGAGCTGCGAAGAATTTTTATGCTCAAAGTTTGAAAATGCTGTGAGAAAGTTTTCCAACTTTTTCGAACGTTTCTCGGGACACCCTGTACGCGGATACACAAGTATACGGGCTTGTACGTATACAGGCGCTCACAAATATTTCGCAGCCGAAAATCGTCGAGCATGTGGGATCTGAAATTGAGTTTTCGCTCGTATTTTCCCGTTGTGACGGTTCCGATTTTCCTCTTCCGTTCCATTTAGGCAGACGCGAGAGTGTGTGCGCGTCATTGACGTCCCAAAGCACCTGTCCATGCCTCACGTCACCCATTACCTATCGCGTTATGGAAAAATATCGTCGGAATATCCTTCCTAACGTTCGACATTTTTTGTGATTATGAAAACTGTTTTTCACACGTTCAATGTCAAATAGACGTCACGATTGATATCACAAAAGATTATCGGTTACAAAGTATTTGATATTGACATCAGAGGCGAGAGGATAAGCGTATGTGCCATTTTTCAAAATCAATAAAATATACACGCACATCTCGCGATTACGCGTCATTATTTTCGTTTTTATTTGAGGTGATGAGGTAAACTTTTTTATGAGATTTCTTTCGTGCGTGCGTGTGGCTCAGAAAAAGTGAATGGCCGCGCAAACGTCTGAGAAACGACAGTTGGGACTTTTTTGTACTGTTCTCAGTGAAAATGAAACTCTTTCCCTCCGGGTGATTCTGTGCCGAATCGTTGGGATGAGTGTTTCAGTTCCAGCTGTATAATGTGTGTGGGAGAAAGGTTGAATAAGAGTAATCTAACGTTCGTGGAACAGTACGGACCTAACTCCTGGGTAACGGAATTGCAAAAGTATTTTAACCTCCTCGAAGTAAGTGTTCCGATGAAAGTTACCCCCTTCGACCCTCCACCCTTCGTTAGTAACAACGAAAACAAGACCGATAGTCGGGCTCACGAGCTTTTTTCCTCTCCAGCGTAAGTAAAAGCCTTGTCGCTCTTTTTTCACCTCCTTTTTTTTTCTCTCGCTCTCTTTCGATCCGAGTTTTTGCTCTCATAATCGTCATCCGCATTCTCTCTTTTTTTTTAATGCAATTAACGTCTTTCACGAGATTGGATATTACATGTTAAACAGTTTAAGCTGATCAATTATAGGCAATTAATAAAGGAAGTTCGAGTAGCACGCAGCGGACGTGTTTTAAAATTTGCGCCATAACGCTCGCCTCTTTCCCTCTCAACCATATACAAGAGCATCCCCAAATTCAATAGGGTCTGTAATATACCTGTCACGTTCGGAATTTACGAGCTTAATCTCCTTTCTAAATATGTAAGATGTTTAAAGCATCGAGGGGAGAGGAGAAAAAATGCTCTTCACGAACAAAAATTTGACAGCGAAAGAGCCTCGAGACTATATTATAATATTCATCATTTTTTTTCTTGCAATCTAAAAATTATGAAATTTCATTTTAGCCTACATTCATAATGTGATGTACAATGGATAATAAGTTTGAGATGCCAAAACTATTTTATGCAATTTAAGGAGCTTTTGTTTGTTGAATTGATTATTCACATAGTGTATCGTTCGATCAAAGATGACGATGCGTACGACGATGCAAGCGGAAATTCCCTTACATGATATTGAATATCGAACAATGGAAGCTTCGAGCCAAATTTGAGCAGAAAAGTTTCCATGCTACACGCCTCACATGCTTCGAATAACTTAGCAGGATTGTTTAACGCTCAACGTTGCGACTCTTCGTTAAAGTATCCTGAAATACTCGGTATCACGTTTTCATTTGCTTAACGATTCTGCCATTATTGTGACATTCCTGTTTCAATAAACACAATGCGCATTTCGGTTCCTTAATTAAAATGATCTCAATTTTGGATGATCGACTGCAAACCACGTAATCACGATCCAACATACGATAATGTACGTACTATCATTAGAGATTCCATTCCACGTTGGTAAAATGACCCAACAAAGCGCAATGCAATAATTCACGGTATCACGTAATGTAACGTAATTTTTTCGTAACGTAACGTATAATTATACATGACGCATTATTTCCACTATTCATAAAATATCGACATAATTTTTCTAATATTTAGAATATATTTAAAAATTAATTTTAATTTAAAAATTAATTTTTAAATATAGATTATTAGAAAATATTTTTAAAATACTAAAAAAATTATTAAACGAAAAATTCGCAATGAAAAAGTCAAAATAAACGTTTAACTGTATACAAAGAGCGGCGAAAAGACGATTTTTTTTTATTTTTAGCAAACTTGCTCTTTCTCTTTATTTCGTCTAGACTCGATGCTCACGTGTTTAGACAGTATGTATACTCAATGCCTGTGTAAACTTTTCATAGCGTTCTAATTTTGTCAACTGTTTGTATTTTCTACTTTTTTTTTGCTCAATTTTATACTCTTCGCTTCGGCTTTTTGAAACAATTTTTTTTCGTTATTTCCGCTTACGCATTTGAGCATATTTTTATTTGTCACAGCAATGAAAAATGCTGCTTAAAACGCCCGAAAAATATCACTACACTATAAAACCCGGAAAAAGATATTAGGATGCGAGAAATAATAAGCACGAAAAAATATCCTGGAAAATACCATCTGTGTGCACTGCAAAAGCAAAATATCAGTTTCAGATAGAAAAGCTTATAAAATTATGATTTTTTCTGCCTCTCTTTTTTTTCAAACAAAAAAATATTGAATTTACATAGTCAAGATATATGATATTTGGACTGCTGTGTGAATGACTAGACTATTCGGATAGGTCATCTTTAAACTGCGTTCGGAAGACGTTTTTTTTCGTTGTGGTGGGCGTACGAAAAAAAGAATAAAAAAAAGAAAGGCTGCCTTTGGCGATGTTAGACCCTCACAATTATCCAGACGTTGGATAAACCGAGTGCTTATTTTTCTACTCGCCAAAGCGACGAAGGTTAGCTACGAGGGCAAAAAAAAGTTCCTTCATCCATAGGGAATAATTCATTGTAAGATATTGCCCCAGAAGTAAAGAAACGAATTTAAGAGAAAAGTCTTACGACAAATCTTTGTCCGAATTTTATTCTTCTTATTACAATATTTCGGTATACCTGTTTTTTCACGAAAATCCGTTTTTAGATTTTTTTTCACTAAAGAAATGTCACCGATAGGCCCTCTCTTTTGCCATTCACAAAATATCCCATAAATCTGCGCGATTTATATACGGACAAACGGAAGATCGATAACTTCCGGGCATCAGGTCAATCGGGAAATTTATTTCATCGAAAAACCATTATCATCGCTTTTCGAGCATCCAACGGATAAAGCTTAAAAAGAGCCTCAATGGTACATTTGTGAATATCGTTTCTAAACATGAAAAGTGTGAGATACAATATTAAATGAAAATAGATTGTAAATAGAGATACGATTCGCGCGTGGATATAACCAGAGTAATTTTGAGGATTATAAAATGAGGGAAGTTCAGAGATATTCTCCCATTTTTTCAAATTTAACTTTTTTGTCTTATATACCGAGGAAAAAAGTGTTTAAATTTTCATTTGGTTAACTGTATTTATTACCCCTATGATTCCAAATCTATTATAAGCGTTCGGGTGATTTATCGGAGCAATTTTCATGCAGAAATAATCTCTCCGATATTTTTCAATTTTTTCCCTTCTAGTTCAAGCCATCTTTTTCTCCATAATTCAAAGGTCCCTCACCACACCGCGCCACTTATTTAATCAATTGAATTCCTTTCTCCGTTTATCTTCAGACAGGCCCGACCACATTTTCATTCACTTCAATTTTTTTTTTCACCAGCGACTACTCTATATGTTCGATCAGCAATAAATTTAAATGTAAGTAATAGACAAATTTTTTTTTTGAGGAGTCGAAATAAAAAGGGTTGAGCTTTGTTCACTTGAAGCAAATTTACACGTTTGCTGGCCAAATTTCTTAGCCATTTTTTTTCATAATCTAGCGAAAATTTACCGTTTAAATCTGTCATGAAAGGGAGAAGGAAACGGCAAATACAACCAGAACTTCATTAAACTTTCAATTGCAAACTCATTCCCTACTGCATGCGATGTTTGTCTGGGACATTTACATACTGGGCTTTCCGCAGACATTTTTGGGAGTAACTGTGTATCCACACTGCTGGAGTCTTTCAGAAAGACCATGTGAATTTAAATCGTGCTATTCACTTCAGAGGTGCGAAAATGTATAAGGGTTTTGCCTAGATACCTTTTGGTACAGTCGTTCCAGCTCTCTGATATTTTTCCTCAAGTCGGATTCCAAAGCATTCGTGTGCATTTGTATGTTTTAAAGCATGATCTTCAGGAAGCAGAAAAGCCTTCCGAGCACTCTTTGAACGGAGATACCTAACGAAGTGCAAATATTACGAGTATGGCCGTAGGGGCTACTGGAAATAGAGCTTCTTACTTTTGTCTGCGTCCCAAGCCCGTTGAAAATACGTATATTATTGAAAAACGAAGAAAGCGTGCAAAGCAGGAAGAGCTCTAATAGTTTTAAAAAAGATTTGGCACGAATTTCTCGATCCCGATTCAACTGGCCTCAGGAATCCGGATTCCGTAAAATGTCGCAACCAAAGCTAAAAGGTTTTAACTATTCATATCAAAGCATCAGAATCCTCAGCCATGAAGATTGTCGGAATCCCACGAAAGGAGGCTCATCTATTTCTGCAATATCCATGAATTCTAAATTCGTTGAAACTGCATTTCTTGAGGACCTCCCAGTGGTAATCGAAAGTGTACGATTTGGCCGAATGAAAAAGTACCCAGCTTTATTCGATTTTCATATTTCGCTTTATAAAAGTATCAAAGACACCCTTTTCGACATTTTCTTCCTTTTACCAGAGCCATAAAAATACTAATTTATTTCAATTAACGAGTAGCACGTGACCGCTTTTGAAACTGGAAGCTTTTGAAATCTTTGGATTAATATCACTTTTCTTTTGGGGAGCTGGCAACGAAGCGTGAGTCTGGCGGAGGATTATGGGAAAGTCTTGGGCGTAATTTTATAACGCCCGTAAACCTCTCCTCAGCAATAGGGATAAAAAAATCATAAATTCAGGCTTCCTTAACGTTCCTCCAGTGTCTTCGAGACAAAACTACCCTCATTTAACGCTTTGTCTTTGAAAGACTCTTCATTCAACGAGCAGAAAATATCGGTACTCCTCGCACGCTTTACGCTGGCAAGAATAAGAGCTCGCCTCGAAATCGTTATACGACTGAAAAAGTTGGTCCATCGGAACTTCTTGCATGAACTCTGACACGATCTTACTCACCCGGTATATGCCCAACTTCTGAACATCGTTTATTCAGTATTCAACGATATTGGAGTTGGAGTGTACATACTGCCGGAGACAACGATACTTCCGTTTTGGCGAGGGTGACTATATTGCGAAGGTGCGTCGTTTTTCTTTATGAAATTTCTGTCAACACGGTTGCTCAGCATCGGATACTCGATTTGTTTCCATTTCCTCTCCTCGACAGCTATTTCCTAGATGGCTATTAATAAAAATATCTACTTTATGAGCTGACATTTTCTTCTTATATATGAAAAATACTTTTTTTTTCATGTCAAGTATATATTATAGAAATACGAGAGGATTCTTTTACTCGAGAATCTCATTATTTGTGTCTTTCGTATTCGATATCTCGTGTAGTCTCATTATTAATTCTTGAGAAAAAACATGTCTCATTTCTCGGAAAAATGTATATTTTTTACTTATTTATTTGTTCGCTGCCGGCAACGCAGGTGAGACAAAAAGGAAAATATACACTTTTAACGTGTATCCGCTTTCGTTCCGCTCTTGTCATTTTTGCCGTATATATTTGTCTCCACACTCGAGTGAGCAACGGAATAGGATTTTTTGCAGCTGATGAAATCTTACCGTCGACTTCGAATATTCTCTTACTCAAATCAGTGAACTTCAGAATTTCTTTCTAACATTCGAGCCTCTCGATGCTCATCATATTTCTTTCATTCTTCCGTTAACGAGAATTTTTTTTTTAATTCACAAACAACTGCTTTCATTTATTTAAATGCAATCCAAAGATTTTGATGGATTTAAAATTAAATTCGATACGAGTGTTTATTCAACGTGTTTTCCATTAAGAGAATCTGTATTCGATACACGCAGAATCGTATTTGCACAGATGCTTTTGACAGGAAAAGCCATGACGTGGGTTCAAAATGGAACGGAATAAATTTCTGCTCCGTCAGGAGTTCCAATTAGAGACGTCGTACGTCTGAGCTTTCGATGTTACCGCGCAGCTAAGCTTTAGATTTCAAAATTAAGTCTTCGCCATTTCGGCTTGGCCTCAGATGTTTCTCAGCCGGAACTTCTAGAACTCTTCGACCGATCCCTCCCAAACTCGATTCTTCTCCATAAAAAACACTAACAAAATTACTAACAAATAAATGAGCGTCACAAAAATATACACACAGGATTATTTCCTGAGAAAAGTTTAGGGGAAAAGGAAAGAGTTGTACGGCGGACACAGAGGCAAAAATTTATTACTTTTATTCTGGGTGAAGTTTTCTTAACGCCCGGTGACTTTAGTCCGTTCTTTTGGTGCAATGAGATTTCACAATTTGCCTCTCGGAAAATCAGCCGAGCATGGGCGTGAAGCTTCCTCAAGATGCGCGCGGGACATTTTTCTTCCGGCGACGTTGGAGGCAACAACGGGCGGTGAACAAACGACAAGACCGCAAGACCGTCGTCGCCTCGCGAGACACCTCTGGCCCGAACCGCGTACTTTCCCTTTAGAATAGCACGCAGACACATATTCCTAACGATGCGTCGTTAACTCGAGAAGTAACTTAATGCGCCCTGGCAAACACATATGCAAGAGACCCGACCAGAGTCGCTGTTATACACATTCTCTCTGAATCATTCTCCAGTTCCCGCTTTACACGGAAACGTTCACTCCACTTCCCTTAATCTCCGCGATAAATAATTCTAGATTTCGAAGTAAGTGCGCCATCTATATGATATCCTTGGATTCGTCTATCTCACGCTTCAAAATGCGTTCAACACGACTCGTGTGTATTGCAAGCGCAATAATTACTCGTTGAGAGTTTGCCAAGCTCGTTTTTATCGATACGCATCATCAGGCGTTCACTTTTAATTCGTCCAGAAGAGAAATTAAATACAAGGGAGTTTAATTAAATTTGAGTTTACTTCGTGTTTTTCGCCTGTGCAGAATAATACGAGAGATCGTCTTTTATCTTCGCTCAATGGTAATTTTTTCCTATTCTCAATGGAATTCGTTTCTTCATCCCGGACAAAGAGGGAAAGCGCGGAAAGGAGATTCCGGAGTGAAAAGAAAGCGGAACCGAGAAACAAAAGGTGCTTACTTTTTCATCTGAAGAAAAACGTTGTTTGTTTCGGTGCAAACAAGTACACCGCAACTGCGACGAAACTGGCGTTCGTCAAACTAAGAATTGTTCAGTGCCAGGATCGCAAAAAGAAATAGCGAAAGAATCCGAACGTAAGGATCTTCATCGCCACAAAGTTTTCGTCCCGTATCCGGACAGCGCGGAGAACGAGAAAAAAATCATAAAAAACATGTCGAACGAACAAATGAGATAATTTCAAGAATTTTCTGAACGATTTCCCTAGTGAATAATAACTCAATGATGGAGAGCCGACGATACGCGCGCTAGTTTCTTCGACGAATAATATATTCGACGTGTGTATAAGTAAATGTCTATATACAGGTATAATGTGTATATATAGCCATGCAGCGTGCTCGTAAAATAGTTTTTTTTATTAAGCAAGACACGTACATAGAGACTAACGGCTTCCATACGGACGTGGCTCAGCGAAAGTCTAATCCAGACGAATGAAATTACCTTTTGATCCGGCACAAACGATCGGGAACTTTTTACCTTGGCGCACATTTAGCCCGGAATGGAGTAGTTGCGGGAGGAGATAGGTTTGAGCGTGTCCGGTACACGGGAGAGAGAGAGTGCCGGACGGAGTTTCAAAATGCGAGAAGCCGAACTGCTTAACGACCAGTCTCAATGGCTCGGCAAACTTCGGCCATAATCATCTCCTTAGATGCCCCTACCATTGTCATATATGAATATGTATATAGGGATCTCCCGTATGTCTCCGCGATAGCATGAAACCCGGGTCAGCAATTTATTGGCCTATCAGGTTGCCACGCGGGAGGGTGTATGTGCTCGCGTCAACCCGCCAAGATAACTAACCAGCGAGTTCGCCTTTCATCGGCTCGACCGACTTGAGGAGCGCTTATCTTGAACAATGGTCTAGCAGATACCCGTAGAGCCCCCGCTCTAAATGGTTTTCCAATGACGGTGAGATTTTTAAAGCCCTCAAGAAAACAAGGAAGAGTGTGCGGAGGTGCCAGCGAATATTTCGCGGATGAAACGAATGAAACACTTGTCACGGGATCTATCGTAAAACTATTATTTCTATCGCGAAGACCATTAGAAAAATCGACGAGTCTCACCGAGCCTCGAGAGTGCACGTAAGAACGGAAGCCCGGTGTGAGAAACCATTGGCGGTTCTCCCAGTTGCTCTTACACCACTTCTCGTATTTTCAGACACATACGGTGAAAGTTTCGAGCGCTCTCTGAGTGATTTATCGTAGAGCACGTTTTACCTCCACGTTCCCGAGACCTTTCTTCTCTGTAGAGCGTTCGCGCGATCTCGATCGCTTTTCGCCAGACAAAAATTTTCAACGGGACTGAATTATTTCAAGTGCGGCTGATGATGTGAAAACGTGAAAATGTCGGATTCTCGATATATAAGTATATAAGGACGCATTTTTTCATACATTCGGAAGAATGGAGCTGCGTTTTGCTTTTCTTTCTGGCACATACTCGGCTCTCAACACGTAAACGTCGAGATTGTGACTCGAGAACGCCGATATCTCCAGACTGTGTCGGACCTCTCAGATTGGCGAGAATTCCCCCTCGATATACGAGACGTTCGATGAAAAAGGGCTAATCAATTGAGCTTCGAACAATACGTTATTTTCATTCGGCTTTTCCGCTCAATTATTTCCCTTATTCAACATTGAATAATTACTGTACCTTATTCTCAGTATCAAACTACTCTCTTTTCCCATTTTTCTTTTTTCATTTCTGTTTTATTTTCGCCGAAGAAATAAGCTAAAAGTATAATAATATCGGGGTTTTTTCTATTTTTATTTGATGAAAACTTGTCAAAGCATCCGGTTCATTGATTTTTATCATGAAAAGTTAGACACTTAAATAATATGCATAAATGGAAAATATTTTATAAGGAAAAACTGAGCCAAATATAATAACAATGGAATTTTTCAACGTTATTTGATGAAAGCTTATCGAAGCGTTTATATTCGACTATATTTCCATTATCAAAAGTCAAACACTGAAATAATGTAGTCGAAAAATATTCCACGGTAAAATTTCTGTATCCTATAAAATGCGTACGACGGACGATAAAGTTAGTATTGCTGACGAAATGAAAACAGCGCATCGGCGATGACGTGTTAACGCTCGGAAAATCGAAACGGAGAAAAAAAAATGAGATGCCCGAATGGAGTGTCAACGGGAGAAGAGATTGGAACGAGAATCGCAGAGTTCTTTTTCTTATTCTACGAGAGATGGCAGTAGATTAAAAAAATAATGCAGAGAAAAAATAGCGAACCATCGGAGCTGTGAATCCTGCGTAAACGAATTCGTGGCGAAGCTTAGCAAAGACTGAGAAAAATGAAAAAAAGAAAAATACGATTATATATATATATATATATATTAAAAAAAAGAGTCTTTCGGTTGAATTTTTTCTCGCTCGCTTGGACTTGCACAATGTCTGAGTACAAATTGGTATGCTGGAACATATACGGAATAAATAAACGGGTTGGGTGAAAGGTGATTAAAGGACGAACACATACAATGAAATTTTGTTCTCGAGGCGTGCGTCGAATATGTATGGTAGGTAACGCAGGTCAAGTCTTCCGCTCTCGTCGTTTCAAAGATATTAACCAGGGATATTACAACATTAAAAAAAGTTTCACGATGTTTTTAATTACAAGAAAATTACGTGAGTAGATGAACAGAACTCTAATCTTTTACTCATTAAAAAAAATTCAATATGCTGCTTTAATAACAATTACTTTCGGGATAAAATCCCTCGTTTTATCTTGCAAATCTATTTAGAAATCATCCCCTACCACTAGAAAATTTTAAATTGTGAGATTCGTTGAATTAACAAAGTAATTAAGAAAGTAAAGTAATTTATATATGTGTGTTAATATAATCCTCAGAATTTCGACCACTACATTTCAATAAAATGCAATAATTTTTCATATCAAATACTCTCCATGTACATATGTAGAAGAAATTTCAATATTTTGAAACGATATTTGATCCTATAATAAAAAAGACATTAAGCCTCTAATCGATTCATCAAATTTCTTGACCAATCGCCATTCTTACCATATCTCCATCTCCCTCTCAAATTTCGATCGTTTGAATTTTCAGTTCTATTTCAAATTAGTTCGTGAAGAGACAGCGTCGGGGTATGACGTGTATATATGCCTCTCACAATATAGTTCGGTGTTGAAAAGTGTTCAGTGGCAATCAAGCAAGTTGAAGTGAATGAAAGCTTCAGTAATAACAATTAATTATTTATGCACAAGAATGTGAATATATATGCATTGAATTAGATTCAGTTATTAATTTTTTTTAAATGTAATATCGCTTCGAAACAAAAAATATTACGTACATGAAGAACATTTAATACTAAACATTATTGTTTTATCGTGCTGCATAGTGACGTTTGAGAAAGTTTCTGAAGAGGATTATTCGCACAAAACAGCGATTGCAATCGCAGTCGCGACTCGTGATGCTGCAGAAACGTATTGTTTTCAACAAAGAAAGATTTTTTCACGCAGCACGCTATAGTATCGTCGTGAAAAGTATTTTTTGTCGCTGTCGCGAAGTACGAAGCGGGACATCGATGCATTTCGTGAAAGCACTCAAATTGTCAACTGAAGTGACAATTTGGATGCGCGTCGAAGCGTCAATCTTTACACCGCTGAATGTAAAGTTGCAATGAAAACGAGCGAGGCAACAATCCCCCGAGTTTCGGTAGTGTTTTATTGAAGAAAGATCTCCGCGAGAGTTTCAGTTGGTTAATTAAAACGACAAAAAAATTTTTTTTGAAATAAACTCCGAACTGATATTCAGAGTTATTTTGAATAAACTGTGAACTGACATTCGGAGTTTATTCAAAAATATATACTTCGACAAGTTTATCTCTTTGACAATGAACTTTCACATGCTGACAATTTTACATGTCGTCAGTTTTTGCATACCTGTTCGGGAGTTGGCTTGCTCAGGTTCCTCGAAAACAGCTTTTAACCGAAGCTCTTTATTTTTTACCACTGCGAAGCTTTTTCACAGTGAATTTTACTGCTCTGTGTACGAGGTGAAACATAATCCTTGGGTGAATGTCCTCGAACGTTGAAAAGTCTCATATCCGGTGTATACCGTAATGGTGTTGTTCGCCCTCTGAACCCTTTGTCAGTTTTCTTACGTTTCTTTTCCTCCTTCATCATCCAGCGTAGTCGTAAAATTATAAATAAAAAAGTTTCCGCGACGAGAGTAAAAAGGAAACGTCCTCATTGAACAATGAAAAGAGGAGCGGAAGGGAAAAAAAACGTAAAAGGTTTTTAATTTATATGCATAGTCTTCTTTTCCCAAGCGCAAACGTCGCAACTCGGAAATGTCTCTCATGCGAACGTGCTCTTTTATTTCTTTACGTCACGATGCAGAAGATAGCGGAAAAAAAACATCTTGCTCTATTTTCTTTATTCGGGCATTTTTTGTAATTGTATCACGTGAACTTTCTGAAATATTTATTCATGAAGAGAGCGAAAGAGAGAGAACTTTTTTTGGCCTGGATCGGATAAGTACGCCGTCGTCGTAAAATTAGTCTTAATTATTTTAATGTTATAATTCAATTATTATCACGGACTTGATTTTGATAAATGAATTTCACTACGAAGGAGCGACCCAGGTCGCTCCAAAGATTTCTGTACAATCCCAGTCATCTCTTCATTTCGTATAGATGTCTGTATTGTTTCTCTGGAGAGTACGGAATCTGCTGCAAACGTTTGGACCAGTAAGAAATTCCCAAAGGATCGGCAACCGCGTTAAAAGGGGCAAGGAAATAACCTTTGCAGTGGAAATTGTAAGTACGCGCTAAGAAATTAATTCAAAGAAATACATTTTTTTTGTGCTGAGAGAACAACTTTGAGAAAAGACATTTTTTTCCCAAGTGTCATATATTTGGATGAAAATAACCCGAATCCAATGGGACATAGTTTCGTTGAATAATTTTTCATCAACCGCATCAAGTACGGACTTTTTGACAAAGCTTTCACTGTAATTGCAAAACGAGCTCTCGCTACTTTTTATTCCTGTCGGTGTACAGAAACATGAATGTTAATATGCCTCGCGCAGTATATGTGAGTTAATAAGCCTTTTTCATAGAACCCTTTTTCCGTATTTTCACTGAAAAATGAGCAAAAATCGAAATACGCGTAAGGACAAATTTTGCAAATAGAGGAAATGAAAAATGTATCGCTGATACGGAAGCTCTCTATTTTCTCGTCACCATTTCGTTTGGCAAGATATTCTGAAAAAAAGAACTCAAGGGAACGCCGCAAGGAGATAAAAATGAGAGAAAAATTCGTATACTGAAAGCCAGGTGGAAGATAATGGCACAATGCGAAAAAAGTTCTAGCGAGTGTGTCCAACCAGCAGAGTCCATAACGCGTAATTTTGGCCACTAGACAAATTAAACTCAGTTTCTCCGCAGTTAGTAGAAATATATGAAGAATTTTTCACGTTTTTAAGAATGAACAATTATAATTGCAAATAAAGGAAAACATTATAAGTTTAAATAATAATTCATGAGAGTTTTTCGCATACGTAACATATATATACAATACGTCTTGCATACTTTTTATTAGTTGTTTAAAAACTACAGTGCGCGCTCTCAATAGAGCCTCCGCAAGGGGAAAATTTTTTCGTAGAATTCGAATACCCTTATTCTCTCTGTCTCTGTTTTTTCTGTTTAATATATCCGCTGCTCTTATTAGTCGAACGTTCCAATATTGAACAATATTGATTTTTCAATATGAATTCTTGAATTTCGCCCCAAATAAATAGCATTTTCGTTATCTACAGAAAATTTTCGATCAAATAGGTTCTCAAAATCGAAAAAAAAATTCAAGAATTATTGCGATTTTTTGAAAGTATTTCCATTTTTCAATTTTCATTCTCCATTTTTTCAAAAATCTTCAAGGTTCTGTAACTTTTAAAAAAATTGTCAAATTTACGTAATTCCTGCGTCATTCGTTTTGCAAAAATCTTGATGAATCTACTAAAGAGAATAGTATACAAATATGATATTGAAAATTTGTCCATTTAGTTAATGAAAAATATTAATTTCGTATTCTATAGCAACATTTCTTTAAAGTTTAAGAAGAATGACTTTAAACGTAAATATGCTTCATAACGATTATCGTATTTTACTCTTTCGAATGCTCCTTGGACGAACAGCCCTATTGCGCCTTACGCGCCAGACCCACTTGAGGTCGGAGTTCGAGACCCTGAGTGGTGAAGTTCTCGAACGAGAAACTGGAGAAGCGGCCCTATTGAGAGCACTGTATATTAAAGCAGATTGTTCATAACAATTTGCACTTCAGAAAACCGTGTTTTAAATTTTATCATAAATCCCACAAGGTTCAAACACTCTACAATATACGTGTGTCACTCTCTCGAATTATGAAAAAATTATTCCCCAAAATGAAATTTAAAAAATGTTTATAGAACAATAATAAATAGTCGATTGTTGACAATCCAATGAGCAACTGTTTGATTAAACGATGTGGTAAATGGTATTAATAATAGTAAATATTTATGAGCAAAGGGAGCGAATGATTAATTTTTCCACTCTGTTTCCTTCTGGCGCTCGGTGACGACGGGAAGAAGGGCTGAGAGTAAATATTGTCTCAGAAAGTTTACCCAGGCTTTCGTATATATAAGAGATGAAAATCGCGGGGTTGTACGGTAGCTCGATGGTCCACTGAAATCCAGAACGCGGATTACCAGGATTTTCTCTTTCTTAGCGTGACCTTAGTCTCTCTTTCTCTCCCTATGATCATATTATGCGCGAGAGTTTATGCTATATTGCCCGGGTTAAATGTATAGTCACGCGTATAGAGAGATCAGATTCTGGGTTGCTTCATCACCGTGAAAAAAGAGTGAGAACGATCATGAAAAAAAAGGTAAGGCTGTGTTTACAAGGGTCCGCAAATCTTCGCGTCACCCTTATTTCGTAGAATCCACCCCTCACATTTTACATATATGTCCGACGCACGAGCTCTTTCCACCCTCCACTATCGCGCGTCCTCCGTCGAGCTTGGAAAAATGTCGGCGTTATATATACTTTTCGTGACGATGAAACGCGGACGACATTGTCGCCGAGCAAAAACACACTTTTCTCGTTCCTCTCTTCTCACAATAAACAGTAAATAAAAAAAAAAGTGGAGGACCGAGCGAGTTACCGTTTCGTCACTCGAGTTTCATCGTTCGCATCGTGTTTACTGAAGTTCGTGAACCAGCATACTTTTTTAGATCTTTAATTAACGTCTGAAAGGAAGAGAAAAAACCAAAGCACACACATACGAACTCTCGAAATTTTTTTCAGAAAATACGAGTTCGTACTTTAAACGAAAAAAAAAAATTTCCTTGGATAAATGTAGTTCATTTGACGTTTATAGCAGCGTAATTTTTTTTTTTTTCATTTAATTACTTAGACCGGCGACGAACAGAATATTTTTCACACCTTGCTGGCTCCACTGCTAAAAACCCCGGTATGCGAGGTCCATGGAAATTAAATATAATATTATCGCTCCACGGTCATAAATAAAATTTCTATACGTCCATGTTCACGTACAGACGGAATAACGTCTGTTCGTTTCGAAAAAGCGAATGAGCAACGGAAACAAAAGAGAGCCGAGTGTGTTTGACGGCTGTCGTTCATATTCGTTCACTTTCAGTTTGCACAGTGATATTCATTCGACATTTACGTGTGCATGCTGCCGTTATTTCCCATCAGATATCGTATAAACAAGTAAACATCGATCAAAAATATTTATCAATTCTTTAAAACACTATATTGATGGACATCCAATAAAAGTCTTCTGGTTGATTTTTCTTTCTTTTTTTTTTGGGTCGTGCATTTTCAACGAGTACCAGTGTCTCATAAATTTTCACGTTTAATATTCGATGTTATCTCTGAGATTTTCTTTCAGTACTTTTTTTTCATATCATGACTTGCAGAAGGCAAAATTAGATTTTCTTTTCGCGCAGGGACGTTAACACGGCGTGAGAATTTTCGTCTTGTTCAACGTCGAAATCTCATGAGCCCGTTCGTCGAGACGTTCCTCGAGGTAATCAAAATTTTACAGTTTGATGAAACGCCAGGTAGTAAAATCCTTTTCTGCTCGCATATGTCGGATCTAGCTTTATTCTTCATATATCAAAACGTTTCTTCTAACTCGTTTAAATTTTTTCAGAAAAATACTCATTCGATCACATCCTGTTATTCCTCGACTGATTTTTTTTCCGGATAGATGCGCAATGTGTGTATTTACACAGAATTTAATTACACGAAAATTACCTGGAAAGGAAACAAATTTCCAAAATGTAATATCCTGAGTAAACATGGCATTTTAATACTTATATGAAAGTGCGTACATCGGAAATTAAAATAGTTTAAATATTTTATAACCAATATTCATCCGAGAAAAAGTTAATTAATAAAAATTAATTATTCCATCGTAACAATAGCGATCATAATAATAGTGAAAAATGTCGATGTGGTATGAATTTTAGAGGAAAGAGTGATCTCAAACAATAATATTTTTTTATTTCATCGGAGATAATAACGCAAACATGGGTATCATTCCAATGAGGCTCACATTGGAGTATTCCGCATTTTCACACCGACACTCTATATAAGGTTCAGATGATAAATTCATCTCTCGTTTGAACGGTTATTAACGTAACGAGCACTCTCAGTGTATCACGTTCGAATAGCGCCAATTAGCCTCGTGCGCGTTGAGCAATCGAGCTCGTTCCGCAATGAAAAGTTTTCCGCTGTCTGGCTCTCGCATATCGTGTCTGACGCATCGAGGGTATTTACTACTGAACCTAAAACTCCTGGTTTGTCTTTCAGCTTTATTTTGCCGGAATTTTGAGCAAAGGACGGGTCGGGCTCCGATCGTTTTCCAGAGCGCAAACATTGACGAAACAAATGACGAAGCGCGTTTAAATTGCGACGGTAGAAAAAAAAAGCGGCCCACTTTCCTCAATGGCCCAAATGTAAAAGTCAATAAATATTCTTTCTCGTGAACCCCCGTCTGCCAATAGAATTCTTCTCATTCATGAAACTGTTCGAGAAAAAAACTCTTTTCGAACACTCACGAGTTTTTTTTATCACAGAGCGGTGCAGAGAGTACGACGTCTTTCGCTCAAAAGCGGCTTTGAAGAGAAGCTTACATTTGCAGACTCCTCGTCATTATGCCGGGAAATGCGTTGACAAAAGAACGGTGGTGTTTCAGCCTCTCATAGTCCAACAATTTTTAATTTTTTTCTCCCTTTTTTTCAAGTCAAACACTACAAGGTGCTCGTTTTTTCTTCAAAATTTTTCCTTTATCGCGCGATAAAGGACAAAGACAAAAAAAATAGCATTTACGACATAATTTAAAAATAGTACACGTTAAAGGGTGTTTTAATTATAAAATTTTCCGGACGCATCTTCGCTTGCGTTGCTTTCCGCTTCGTTTTACGGACATTGTAATTTGTATGCAAGCTAGGCAAAATTCATGAATACGGGAATCGGATCTCACGGACGAGATGATGGAACCCATCATTCACGAAAATTTCAATGAACAATGTTATCCGTTTATCAACGTCAGATAATAGCTATCAATTTGAAACGTTTGACAGACCATTCCGATAAATGCTGAAAAAGAATCGATATGAAGTATTGCAATTCCGTTTGAACGAATTGGCGAATCCTATTGTCTCAATTAACGAATAATTCATAGAATAGAAAATCGATATTGAAAATCGGAGGAAAAAAATTAATAAGAACTGGTACAATGGTCGAGTTTTTGAAAATTGCCCATTGATTCGTTTTACCGGTTTTACAATTCTCGTTCAAATTATACTTCATTTCAAGAAAAATTGAACAAAAAGCATTCTCAATCTATATAGAGATGAAGATCAATCGATTTATTTTCTAAATGAATTAGGCGCATAGGTCAACGAACATTTCTGACTTTAATTATTTACTATCGGTAATTACGTTGCCCTGAATTAATTTCTGAGTCCTCATTCAAATTCAGTTAGTTTACGGAGCAATTGGGGTGAACGTGCGATACGTATTGCCAATAACTGGACGGTCCAAGAAACACATCGATCCAATTTTCCCTCAAATATCAAAATTTGGCAATATCATGTAAAAATTCATTTTTCGTGATAAAAAAATTCTTTCGCAGTGAGTAACTTTTTTGTGTTCTCAGTTTCTCGATTTTCTCTATAAATTTGCAAGTTGGATTGAATTTAGACTTTGTGGTTTTCTTGAAAAAGTTTCCACGTCTGGTGATTGAAAATGCTCTGAAATGCGAACGAAAGTTTTGGGTTTTACTCATGCCGGATGAGAATTCATCATTCACTCTTTCTCAATGCCTTTTCCCATTTTTCGTTCTTACTCCGAAGATATTGCATTGGCTGCAAATCTCGTTTTGGCTCGTGATAAAAATCGGTTCCATATGGAACTTGACCGTACTTGCCAACCTCGAGAACTGTTTTAAACTTCGTCTTTTAAGACCACTTCGCGACTATATATAGCCAAATACCGAATCGCCCAATATCCAAATTGATTCTTTCTCGAACGAAAATTTACGATCATTCCGAATCATAAAATTTATTCTTCTTTGAATTAAGTATTCACTAATCTTTTTCTACTTACCAAAATTTGTTCTACATTCAAAAGTTTTTGTAATATGCGAGTGAAAGTACAATATAAACTAATATCTCAAAAAGGAAAAGGTTTTAACGTTGAACAATGATTCTAAGCGTGAATCCCCGAAGAATTGTATTTCACTCGGTGATGCACTAAACTCTTGCGAGCTCCATCATGCCTGAACGTGCACTATATCTTAGCTAAGCCAGGGAGATTCTTGATGGACCAAGTACTCTTACCGCAAGTACATATACCATGAAACTTAAGAACCGTTTTGGGAGGTTAAGTGGTCCCGTATATTCGGTGAATTGGCTTCAATTAAATGCATATATACATATATGTATTCCGTATATACACACTTTTATTTTTTATTCAATTTTAGTATTTAAAAAACATAGAAAAATGGGTAGAAAATGATTCAGTAAATTTTTGGATAATGGTGAACGTGAAATCTCGTGCATTTTTATTCACGTACAGATAGAATATATTGTGCAGATGAATGGGCCTTACGTGACCGTAAGTGAGTGAGTGTAATAATTTTTTACTATCGCAATAGAGATTGTGCGAATGATAGGACGTAAAATAAAAGCGAAAAGGTCTCAACGACTCCTGGTACGGCGGGGACACGTTGAGAGGTCACTTTGTAGACGACAAATTGAAATATGACGATGATACTTCGAGTCCTTTCGTAGCTATCAGTTTAACAGGATATCAACATTACGAGCGCGAGTTCGCCCTTTATCGTCCATTAGTGGAACCTCGACGAGCTAAAAGTTTCCTCCAAGCATGACTTTTGCCGAATGAGCAACGCAAAATCGTCACAAAATTCTTTATATGGACATATTTTTTTTCGCAACGAGGCAAGAGAAAAGATTTTATTAAAAAATAATTTTTTAGCTTTCCGCAAAAAAATTTCTGGCGAAATTGCTTGTCTCTTGGTCGCTCTTTTCATAAAGCCAGCCATATACGACGTTTTTGTCATAATCTGGCTCTTCCGAGCTTTATGGATGGCCGCACACAGTGACCAATATCACCGGCAAGTGTTTGTCGCCATTAGCCAGTGAAATTCGCTTTTCGTGTGTTTCGGCATTTTCTACGTTAGATAAGCACTGGATAAAGGAAAGCAAACAAAAAATAATACTCATATATTATACGTGAAGAGAAAAAGCTTTTATCTAAAGGGCTTTATGGTGTTTGACAAATAGAAAAAGAAAAAAATACAAGCCAAAGAAAATCGATAATATCGCGCCTGTTCGAGACATAAAAAGCTACAAGTTTTTCATGATCCTTACAGTGCTGTAGTGAAAGGATGAATTTTCTTCCGCTTTTCTTAGGAAACGAAAAAAAAAAACTTGATGAGGCGTCAGCCGGTGCTAATGTTCAAATCGAAGATAAAAAAATTCTGGTAATAACGAAGACATTTTTCATCGGTCGAAGGAACAATTTGTTGTATATATTTTTCTTTTTTTTCCATTGAATATACGCTCTCTCCAAAGTTTTACTCTACGGAAGTTAAGTAATTAATTCGTATTTAATGGCGTCACTTTTCGCGAACGAAAATCAGTTGGCTGAGCTCGTAGAAAGCTTCGTTAATTTTTGATGGAAATAATGTATATTCATAAAATATTTCGTTGACCTACTATTTTCCACACGAGAGACCTGGCAATTTCGTAACTAATTGATTCTGCGATAATCGATGTTTTTAATATACACTTTTCCATCTTGCGCCGTTTATTAAAAATCTCTTTCGTACGCTAACTGAGAAATTTCATAAAGCAAACTCCGCGAACTTTGTCTTCAAATAAAATGTATATAATTTTGGGTGCGGAGTGAACTATTATACCCATTCGTTGAAAAAAAAGTTGAAACGAATATTTATTCGAAATATTTCTATTGAGATGTATTTTTATCAATTTTTTTATCTTCCTACTGCAAACTCATATACATTCCATGTTCTGTTTACTGTTTCCAACTTCACCCATTTCCACTTCAGCGAATATTGAGAATCGGCTTTGTCGAACTGTGAGATTGCCATATACTCGAGAAAAACACCTATCTCGAAATTGTGACGGAATATATGTGGTATTTTTTACTAACTTTCTCGAAATTGAACTGAATATAGAGGGAAGTGTATATTTATTAAATGCTCCGAGTGAAAAAGCAGTTCGAGATAGATATATAGTGTATCAAAAAAGAAGTTACTCCATTTCAGGATGAATATAAGTGTATAAAAAAAGATTAAAATTTTTGAAAACACTATCAGTGATTACAAAATATTAATGAAATAAAATTTATGTTTTTAGATATTAATTAACAACGTTGATTCTTCTAAAAACGAAATTTTATGATTTTACAGAATTTTCGAGAATTTTATGAATCTATTTATACCGAAATTTTACTACATAAAAAACGAAACAAAGGAGATAAAATGGAGATTCTAATATGCATATTGAATTTAATTACACGAAAAGTGCAATCGCTGAAAAATTCGTTGCAAGATAAGAGGATGAAAATCTCTGCGATTGTATTCAAGACAGAGGAAGCTTCGAGTGAAGACGGAAACAGAAAGGGAGATATATATAGGACACTTGGCGCCAACTCGCCGAAAGTGGAGTAATCCCACGAGAGATAGTGAAGTTCGGCAAAAGTGTCTCGGAAGCCACAAGGATGGGACGTAAATCCTGCTTTCTCACTCTTGAGGCTTGGAGAAAGACGAAAGTGACAGGGATTTGACGTTCATACGAGTCATATTATTTCAGACTCGCTTCTACCTCCGGTTCTCTCCTATACGCGCTCTGTTTTTCTTTCTTTATTCCTGTAAGTCAAGTTCTCGTTGACGAGCAATCTCTCTATTTCCGAACGCGTCATTTCCATCTACATAAATATGTATAAGTTCATATCCACGCGCATTAATAATGGACAAACATTTCTTAATATTCGGAAGCGAAACGCGATACAATTAATTTACGATGATACGAATGTAAGCTCGTTACGCTGAGATGAACTTTGTTGTTATTGCATAGAATTACGAGAGAACGAGATTCCGAAATTTTGCGAAATGTAAGAAAATTGTCAAAGTTTAAAGAGTTTCATGCGCTTCAGATAGTGAAGGAGCGAGTGGGAGGATTCACGACTGCGTACTTTGACACAAAAATACAGCGCGTTAAAGAATCAAACTATTTGATGCAGCAAAATATCAAGTTTAGAGAAAAAAATGAGCAAACATTAGAATCGACCAGAAAATACTACAAGCGGCTGATTCAAAGTACACAGAGATTCGTTAACTTAAGGAAAAAGCTCACTGGAGCATCGAGCACGTGCACTCCGCGCTCAATCTTGTTGAACGCGGACCGACCCACTTGTTTGTTCACTCCGCTCGTAAAAACACCATGGAAGACGGACATAAGTGATAAAAATTTGTGAATTAAATATGCTTCGCCCGAAAAGTAATTTAGAGTGCACCGTAAACTCCGACAATTTTTTAGTTATCGTTTGACATTTGTTTTTGCGATTATTCCAAGATGCGAATAATCGCAAATGATTCATCAACGTCCGAGCTGATAGGAGGGAGAACGAATAATAAAATATCTTCGGGATCTGTTAACAAACGGAGTCGAATCACGCGATCTTAGGGGAATGAAGGGAATCGGAAAAAAGCGCGTTTAACGTGGCACGACTGTTAAGGTGGTTGGTCTGTGACAGTCAAATCCAAAAATTTCTCCCGTTTTGATGACGTTTTTCTGACGCTCACAGTGATTTGCGAGATAAAGTTTATTAAGAAAAGTTGTTGCTAATTTATTAAAGAACAACATAC